>JAOWBW010003641.1:0-14192 GCA_026119855.1 Campanula takesimana | reverse complement strand
CTCAATGTCCTCTTTGAACTTCCTGCCACCCTTCTCACATACTTCTTCAAACTCGTTCGTGAAGGATTTGTTGACCTCCTCTTGAAGCTGCTGGGCCATATGATTACACCATTGCGGCTAGCTTCCAATTCTTGAATCCGCTCTCCCATTGTACTAACCATCCTTTCCAGAAGCTTTACCGTCCTTCCAGTCGAGATGATGTGTCCAACCTTATATTAGGCTATGCTGTGATGGATTTAGCTTCCATTGCTTCCTATCACACAAGGGACCAACTGTAGACACCCCGCCTTGGACCGCTCACCCCGATTGCACATTTGATTTTGTGTTTTCTCCCATTTTAAGTGTTTCTCGTTAGTTTCTGTCACTTCCGTTAAGTTCCTGACTGACTTCGTTAAGTCCAGGGACTAAACTGAATGACAGGGCTGACTTTCTAGTCCATTCTGTCAAAATTGCCTTCTCTGAGTCGCGCGCCTCCGACAGGAGGAGCCAGGTGCGCGCGCCTCCCGCCCCCAAAGCAGGAAGCGCGCGCCTCTGGGCGTCAGTTACAGATTTCTGGCAAGGATTCCCTCCCTTGCTCAATTTACAAGATTTTGCCGGGGAAGGATTTCTTGGTGACTGAGTTTTGGCACCAAAAACACCCCTCTTTCACCTATAAAAACCTCTCTTTACCTCCATTTTCAAGGATCAAAGACTTAGACCGAAAATTGAACTTACAAAAAACTATACCAAAATCACTTTCTAAAGGTTCTCCAAGGATTTCATCAAGCAATATTTGAAGGTCTTCAAATTGTAGGTAAAAGTCCATCTTTTCCTTCTTTTCTACTTCATCTCCTCTCTCTTTTTACTTTAATCAAATGTGCAATCACCCAAATCATTTTGGGACATGACTCTAATGATCACCTCATCTCATTGAGGTTGGTTAAGGAGTCATCTCCTACATTCCAAATCCTATTTTAATCCCCCTTTTCATGACTTAAAGAAGAAGAAGAAGAACATTTTCATTCATGTAGATTTTGATCAAGCAAGACCAACTTTAGTTGGGCGAGATGGGTGTTTCGGTACTTCCCATCTCGTAATCTAACCTCCGAACCTCAAAACAAAGAATCTCTGTTTTCGTAATCAAACTTAGGCTACAAACAATAGGTTTTTCTTATGTTCCTCAAAACATAGTGGCGACTCTAAAAACAAGTTAGACATCCTAGGATAACACACGCGCTCTAGCCTAAGCCGTGGTTCCCCCGGGGTATCTACAGTGGCGACTCTGCTGGGAGTTATTTGAGGTTAAACTTGCATTCTGATCGAAATCTACATCTTTTCTGGGCATTCTGTTTCCTGATGGGGGAGGCGCGCGCGTCTGGCCTTTAAGCCTAAGGGCGCGCGCATCCGCATCAAGAACCAGAATCGCCCACTTCTTCATGTTCTTCATCTTCTTCTTCTGTTATTCTGCACTAATCACTTCTGCAGGGGTTACAATATGAACATGGGACCAGGGCAATCCCCTGAGTCCAAAGTCTGACATTCTGACAGGTGTGCCCCAGAAGCGCGCGCCTCCCATAAGCATTGCGCCATGCGCGCGCGTCCCAATCAGCACTCAGAGGCGCACGCTTCTGGGTTGGTTTCCAGAACAGAAACAGGTTTCAGTGACTGAGCAGAACAGTGGGGTGTGGGCACAGTTGCCTGCATCAGAACAGAATTGAACCCTCAGACTGTTTTAATTTTGTGTTTTATTTACCGGTCACACGGGTGATTCGGGAGTTGTAATTTATGTGCTTATGTGTTTTGTTGTGTGTTTTTCTTTCTTTTCAAAAAAAATTTTTTTTTTGTCACTTGTTAGACCTCACACCACATGCACATATTCCTATGAACTGCTCACTATCGAGTCGCACAAGTCCAACCCCAAACCCGTCGAGGCCCGTCCTAGAAAGTTTCAAGCTCCACCAGACCTTGGCTCTTTCGAAGCGGTAAACCTCAGCCCGTGGCGTAGTTCAAGACTACATGCCGGGGGTGACCTTTGAGCCTCATATTCAAGCCGAGCACAAAACCACACAATTCTAGTTAGGGTCTAACACTCCGTGACTCAAGTCGGTTTCCATGTACCGAGATTTCCCTAAACTAATGTCTTCAAATCATACATGCCAACTTGTTGAAATGGACGCAATAAAAATCCGTCCCCAAAAAGTGGTTATTTTGGACGAAAAAAAAATCCGTCCCGCATGTATGCTTTACTACATTAATTTAGTTTAATCCCGATACATGTAGGATTCACAAGCGCGATGGAATCCGATGAGTATATGGGACCGCGAGATGGTCTATATTCTAGTGTGACGATTCCATTATTTTCTTAGAAACCCCAAAAGGGATTCATTCCCTCCGACTTATATAAAAAAAAAAGGGTCTTTTCTTATGTGGTTCGAGTCGTGTGCCCAACTGTGTGTTCTAAGCCTCTTCATGGACCGCAAGTGTTACTCAAGACTGACAAGGCCTCTTCTGCAATATAGGTTCAATTGGTACTTACAAAGTCTACCGGGATTCAGCAAATCGGTTAGTCCGTGAAGAGATCACTCCAACAGCTCCAACATCAACCATGACCGGCAGCAGCAACACCATGTCTCTCGAACAGCTCTCAACCATGGTCCAACTCCTCCAAGAGCAAGTCTCCATCCTTAACAAAGAGGCACAAAGCAAAGACGACATTTGGCAATCCCACCTCGACAGCCAAAGGGAGGCCCACGAGGCCGAAATGGAGCTAATGAAAGAAAAGCTCACAACCTTGCCAAGGGAAAGAACAAGAACAATGATGATGAATCCGAATGTACCGAGGGTTTGTTCAAGAGTCCTTATGCCAACACCCGCACCAAGAAATTGGGGGAACCAAGTTCCGAGAACAATGAGACCAAAATGGTGGATTCTATCATGGCCTACATCGACCAAAAATTCAATGGGCTCAACATGGGGAAAGGCTCCGACACAAGCCTTTATCAATCATCCATCCTCATGAGTACTATGGCCGCTCTTCCCGATAAGTTCAAGATGCCCGACATAAGCAAATTCAAGGGCAACTCTTGTCCTATGGCTCACATTGAGACTATATTTGGGCAATGGTTCCAAAGAAGGTCTCCACCAAGGTGATGGCTCAATGCTTTCCTCTCACTCTCGAGGGGGCGGCAAAAGATTGGTATGCTACTCTCCCGCTCACTGTCCGTCTTGATTGGGACTCCGCCATGCTTGCCTTCAAGAACCAATACCAAGGCAACACCACTCACCGGGCCACAAGGAAAGAGCTAGAGAACACTACTCAACGAGACAATGAGTCCTTCATCAACTTCACAAGGAGATGGAATGACAAACTCTCTGAAATTGTTGAGAGGCCGAACACAAAAGAGCAAATGGACATATTTCTCAAGTGTCTCAAGATTGATCTCCGCACTCACCTAAGTGGGGCTTGCTACTCCGACTTCTCCCAAATGTATGAGGCGGGGGTACGCATGGATGACTTGCTCAAGGAGATTAAGAAGACCACTCCTACTTACCGCTACAAGGCCACTTCCAACTCCACAAAAGAGGCCTCGGTCAACGCCGTCACTATTGACAAGGGGAATTACAAAAAGGTTCCTCCACCTCAAGGGAAGAAGCCCCGAAGTGACCGTGTCTACACGCCTCTCCAAGGCATGACTCAAACCGAAGTGTTCGAGGTCCTCAAGGCAAAGGGTCAAGTCACACCCGTGCAAAGGTACCAACCAAAGACGATCCACCCCAATCATGATCACCACAAATATTGTGGCTACCACCAATATAGTGGCCACACCACCGAGGAATGCTTCGTTCTCCGCAATGTCATTCAAGATCTCATAGATAAGAAAGAATTTGTAGTGACTAATGACGAGCATGTCAATGTAATAGAGATAGGAGAACTCGAGGGGACCACCCATTCAATCCCAATTGTGAATGGGGGCCCCAATGTTATGAATTAACTTGACAATTCTTGTTATGTAGTGACTTACGATGAGGTAATGAGGGAAGTACTAGAGAATAGGAAAAAGAAGCAAGATGGGAACGTCAACATGCTAACTCGATCCGGTCGAGTCATAGCAAGAAACCCTTCCACTTCCGCACCGAGCTCCTCTTCTCAAAGGCCGCAAGCTCACAACGCTCCCGAAGATCCTCTACTTGTCCAACTCAGAAAACTCAAGCCAACATCTCTATTTGGACCTCATTGCATCCTCAACGAAACACCGAGATCTTGTCATCCGCAATCTTGATGATACATCAGTCTCTCCGATACTTCTCCCGAGGACCTCACGGCAATGATTGGTCACATTCACTTTGGCAACGTCATCACCTTTGCCGATATGGACCTTCCACCGTTTGGTTCCGACCACAACGAAGCTATTTACCTCAAGGTACGAGCAAGGGGGAGGCCCGTCTCAAGAGTCTTAGTGGACGGTGGTTCCGCACTCAATCTCATGCCTGGTAGAATCATGGGCATACTGGGGCTTAAGGATTCTGATTTGAAGCCTTCTACTCAAGTAATCCGAGGTTATGACAGCACCGCCCGTACAGTCATGGGTATGATCGAAATAGACATTGAGTTTGGGAGCATGGTCATGTCCGTTCCATTCCAAGTGCTTGATATCCCGGCCTCGTTCAACTTACTGTTGGGTCGACCATGGATTCACAGTGCTAATGCCGTACCGTCAACTCTCCACCAATGTGTCAAGATCCGAAATGGTGATGAAATAGTGACCGTAATGGCTGAAAACATCACTATCCACAGAAAAGGTGAGCCCGTCCACCAAGTTCAGCATGGTCTACCAGACTCCACTCTCTCCGGCGTCTCAATCAACGCCATTGACAAAGAAGGGGAAACGGATCATGGACCCCCAGCAATCACAAAGTCCTCCGCATGATGAGGAATATGGACTACTTCCTGGTTTAGGCTTAGGGAAATATCAACAAGAATCCTACATCCGTGCAAGTCCCATTTGTCAAGAACACCTTCGGTTTGGGGTATGAGCCTTCCAAAGAAGACTTGAAACAAGAGCAAGCGATCAAGAACGAAAAGGCCTGAGCTCGTAAAGAAGGCCGTCGGTATGAAGTCCCTAATCTAAGGCCTTATCGCAAGACGTTGAATGGTTATTTTGTCCGCCAAGGGGAAGACGTTCCATACATGATCTTTCCGAGGCCGTGGGTTAACAATAAAGGTGTCAAAAAGCCCGGCCTCGAAATCTTCTCCGATTGTGAGATCCAGATATCCAAAAGAGAACCAACTCCCATGTCGCCCCGTGAATGGTGGGGAGGAAGATGACTATAGAGTCCGAGACAGAAAATCACCGTGGGGGAAGAACTGACAGATTTAGCCTCCATGTTGAAGAGCTGCCATGATGAATAAATGCCAAGTTACGCCATCCATGACACCGTCATCATGAACGAGACTCTCAGTGAGATCCCGCCAAGCTCGAGCCGATCAACAATTGGTATTCAACAAAAGGGCCCGTGGTATCCGAGGAATTCTTAGTCCAAGAAATGGGTTGCATACCCGCACAGCAACAAAGGAAGAGCAGCTCACACTTACTTTCGAGTCCGAGATTGTCTCTAATACCTCACCCAAGAGGATTTGGAGGCCATAGCGAGCGTGTGTTTCTTTCTTTGCTAATGAAAAATTTGATATTTCTGAGTACCCTGAGATGCAAACATCATAAATGATGAATTAAACTAATAATGAACTTAACAAACAAGTTAATAACGATTCAAATTATGATGAAATAGACCACGAAAAAACACAACATACTTAAATGAACTTGCTCAACAAGTCCGTAGTCGTGGCGAGAATGGTCCAAAGGCTGACGAAGAATTGCATTTGTTAATCTGGGTACCGAAGAAGAGCCAAAAGAAACCAAGATTGGAAGCTTCTTCAAGGGGGACGACAGAGACAGATTGACTGCACTACTACGGGAGTTCGTGGATGTGTTGCATGGTCATACAAAGACATGCCGGGTTTAGACAGAAAGGTAGCGGAGCACAGGATTCCGATCAGAGAAGATGCCAGGCCAGTAAAGCAGAAGCTCAGAAAGATCAAGCCAGAATGGTCTCTGCAGGTCAAAGAAGAGATTGAGAAGCTCCTCAGTGTGGGTTCATCAAGGTTATCGAGTATCCGACATGGTTAGCCAACATTGTGACAGGAGGAAGGCGAACGGCAAGGTTCGAGTTTGTGTAGACTTCCGGGATTTAACAAAGCTTCCCAAAGGATGATTTTCCACTCCCTAATATCGACATGCTAGTCGACTCCACTGCTGCCTACGAGGTTCGCTCATTCGTGGATGGGTTCGAGGGTACAATCAGATTCTCATGGCCGAGGAAGATCAACATAAGACAGCCTTCACAACACCGTGGGGTACCTTTTGCTACACAGTCATGCCATTTGGGTTAAGAAATGCTGGGGCTTCCTACCAAAGAGCCGTGACAGACTTGTTCCACGATATGATTCACAAAGAAATCGAGGTCTATGTGGACGACATGATCATTCACTCCAAAGGAACCGATGGTCAACACTTAATCGATCTCCGCAAGTTCTTCAAAAGGCTTCGTCAACACAAGATGAGGCTCAACCCTGCAAAGTGCACATTCGGGGTATCCGAGGCAAAGTTCTTGGTATATGGTCACTGAAAGGGGAATCGAAGTAGACCCCTCCAAAATCAAGGCAATCATTGACATGCCTCCTCCAAAGACGCAGAAAGAGATTAAGGTTTCATGGGAAGACTACAATACATCAGTCGTTTGTGCACCAACTCACTTCCATGTGCGAGCCAATCTTCAAGCTACTCAAGAAGAATGTGCTCTAGAATGGACCGACGCGTGCCAAGAAGCCTTCGATCAAGTAAAGCATACTTGACGTGCCCTCCTGTTCTAGTTCGCCGCACAAGGAGAAACCTCTTTTGCTTTATCTCACTGTCAATGATGAAGCCCTAGGGGCTATGTTAGCACAAGAGCAACGAGAGTCCACAAAGGAGAACGCCATTTATTTTGTCAGTCGCCGATTCCAAGGAGGCGAAAAGAAACTACTCTGTCTTAGAGAAGTCATGTGCAGCATTGGTTTGGGTCACTCAAAAGACTCAAACACTATATGGAAGCTTTCCGATCAAGCTAGTAGCAAAGGTGGACCCGCTCCGCTACATCTTCGAGAAGCCTTTCATGTCAACAAGAATAGCCAAATGGTACTTCATGCTCGACGGCTATGATATCACTTACGTCACACTAAAATCCGTCAGGGGAAAGTGTTCAGTGACCAGCTTGCCGAATTCCCGTGTGACGAAGTGAAGGGGAAGATGTACAGTTCCCCGACGAGCATTTAATTTGTACTGCAACCGAAGAAGACAAGTGGCAACTTTTTTTTGATGGCGCCGCCAATAAACACGGTTTGGTATAGGGGTATGCTTGTCGATCCAAAAGACATCTACACTCCCATTGCCATACGCCTGGAATTCGAAGAGCTACCAACAACATTGCCGAGTACGAAGCATGCATAGAGGGCTCGAAGCAGCTCTCGAAGAAACGTCACGGAACTAGAAGTGTTCGGACGACTCTTTGCTCCTTATCAATCATCAATCGGGTAAATGGCGAACCCAAGACCGACTCTCCAACAGTATGGTCAGCACCTTGAAGAACTGGTTGAACAATTCCAAGAGATCACTTTCAACTACCTGCCAAGGGATAAGAATCGCTTCGCGATGCACTGGCCACTATAGCTTCATTAGTTGAAATGCCCAAAGGAAAATGGTGAAGCCTTTCAAAATTGCTCGAAGGAACAGTCCGGCATATTGCATGAGTATCGAGATCAACGAGGTTCAAACAAACTCTCCGTGGTATTCGGATATCATGAACTTCCTCAAAGACGGCACTTATCCCGAGAACATCAATAAGAAGTCTCAAGCAGCTCTGCAAAGGTTAGCCTCTCGGTACGTACTGATTGGGGACCGAGTCTATAAAAGGCACCACGACGGGATCAATCTCTTATGCGCCAATGAGACGAAGCTCAAGAGAAAATGTGTGAAGTGCACGAAGGAGAATGTGGACCCCACATGAATGGGTTTATGCTAGTCAAGAAGATACTTCGCATTGGTTACTATTGGAGCACTATGGAACGAGACTGTATCGAGAAAGTCAAAAGGTGTGCCAAGTGCCAATTCCACGCTAATCTGCAACATGCTCCACCCTCACAACTTTACAACATGGTCACACCTTGGCCTTTCTCTTGTTGGGGGATAGACATCATCGGTAAAGTTCATCCTGCCGGAAGCAATGGGCAGTCATTCGTCCTAGTGGCAGTCGACTACTTCACAAAGTGGGTCGAGCACAAAGCCTATCGAACCCTCAACGCCAAGAAAGTGGCCGAATTTGTAAAGATTAATATCATGTGCCGATACGGCGTGCCTCATGAAATCATTTCCGACAACGGCTCTCACTTTGAGAAGGAAATGGATGCACTTTTGGTAGAATACAAGATCACCAAGCACAAGTCATCTCCTTACCGGCCCCAAGCAAAGCGCAGTCGAAGCAGCAAATAAGACCATCGAGACCATCGTCAAGAAAATGGCCTCAACAGGAAGGGATTGGCCGAGAAGCTACCTTAGCATTGTGGGGCTACCGCACATCAATACGATCCGCAACAGGAGAAACTCCTTATGCATTGGTCTATGGTTCAGAAGCCGTACTCCCTATCGAACTTGAAGTCCCATCTCTACGGGTCCTCCTCGAGAATCAAGTCAACGAGGTCGACTGGATGCAAAGTCGATATGAACAACTAGCCTTGCTCGACGAGAAAAGGTTAAGAGCACTCGAACGCACAAGGGCGTATCAGCAAAGGATGGCAAGAGCTTTCAAAAAAAGGTGAAGCCTCGAAACATCAATGTGGGAGATTGGTTTTAAGACAACATCCTCCTAATGCCATGAATCCCCTGGGAAATGGGGACCACGATGGATCGGTCCGTACGTGGTCAAAAAGATACTAAGCGGTGTGCAGTCCGGCTCATGGATTTAGATGGTGACCAGCTGCCAAAGGAGGTCAACCTCGACAAGCTCAAGAGGTTCTACGCTTAATAAACAAAGACCATTAAAAAAAAAAAAAAAAAAAAATCGCTCGCTAGGTTGAAAACCGCAAGGGCGGCCTAGGCAAAAATTAGAGCACGTGCAAAAGAAGCCCGCTAGATTGAAAACCCGAAAGGGCGGTCTAGGCAAAAAACAGGTGCACAAACAAAAAAAAAATGGTCTTTGTTTGTTTGAACTACGAAGACCTGAGCTCCCAACTGGAGGAACGTAGGCAACCTTCGGGTGCGGTCTAAAACATATCAAAAATACCCAATTCACTTCAAATAACAAAATGCAATTTTTATTCATTCAATGAACTATTCAAACCATTACAACGGATTTATTGAGCAACAAAAGACATCAAACTATTAAATCCTAAAACAAAGTGGTCTAATTGAAATCTCTTAGGGTACTAAGAAAAATCCAATTTTCTCTTAGCTTTCAAAGGACCACCCGATCGTCTCTCAATCCTTTTCTTCTTGGGTAACGAAGGAGCACTAATACGCACCGAAACCTTCTGTGTTGCAACACGTCTCCTAGCATAAAAGTCATCCAAAGGAGTACCGAAAGGGTCAGCGAGAATGTTACTCGAATCAGCAGCAGCCTCCCTATATCTCAAAGTGATGCTAGGCTCAAAACCCTGTCCCAACAACTCGGCACGAAGCACATCAACCCAAGTGATGCCACGGTAAAGGGTGCCAAATAAATAGTCCAAGTAGCTCTCGGAAGGAAGACACTCCCCCGATGCAGAGGAGCGAAAGCCCAACGATTGCGGTCATCTCCCCAAGCCGACTGAAGCTCACTCGAGAAGTCAGGAACCCATGTAAGCAACTGGACGAAGCATTCCATCCCTCGGAAAAAGGAATTGTCTGTGGCGACCGAACTGCCGCAGAAACCGCTCTGGCTGGTAAAACGAAGAATCTCTCAAACCGGGTACAACCACGTGCTGAAAACCAAGAGTCCATCCACAAAAGGACGAAGACCCAAGAAGGAGGGACACCACTCAATATCGACGGTCACCCTAGAGGCAAAGAATTTCTTCCAATCATCTTCAGATAAATCCCGGATCAACAACTTCCTCCTATGAACAGCAAAAGGAGACAAATCACCATCCGGAGAATAAATTCTGAAGTGTTCTCGGAGCCATATGGTCAAGAGCAAAGGGCTTCCCCGACACATCTCGCCCGTCCTATGTAACTCATCAGGAGGCTGTGCAAACGTACTCCCCTACAATAAGAGGGGATTACACTAAATTGCTGCTCCTTAGCTTGCAAAATAATCTCAGCAACTGCACGTCCGCAGTCCGAAAGGTGTAACAAACATACTTCGCTGAAGAGACAAACGGCCATGGCATTTCTTTTGAAAGATTGAACCATCGGGTCCTCCGAGTGTAAACTGAAGAACATCGGCAACTCAGTTATGTCAATCACGGTACCATGCAACATCTTCCTCACGTCCTCAACGGGAGATTCAGTAACCCAACCAAGAGTCGATGGCACCACGGTGATATTTAGGGACGGCAATCCGACCGGCCAAAGGCATGCCAAGATGGCCCCGAAATCGTCAACAGTCGGCACCATTTCATTAGCTGAAAGGTTGAAGGTATGGCTGTCGCAATCCCAGAAAGCCGCGGCAGCTCTCAACAAATCCCAATCCGGCTTCAACGTCCGCAAGGTGAAAAGAATCGGAACCCGAAATCTTTAATGAAGGCCTTCTTGGGATGGGTCTTGAAAGAATACACAAAGTGCCCAAGTCCTTTTCATACGCACTAACGACCTTGGCATCAAGGGCAAAAGAATTGGAAACCATGGAAAATGTTGATCACAAGCGAAGTTAAGCAATAATATGATGTTCAAAAATGGCAGAAAGGAGCTGTGAGAATCAAGTGGCGAACAGAAGATGATATATAGCTGTTGGGGCTTCTTTTGGTCAGCAAATGTCAAGCCCGGAATTCCGCCTCCCAGACGCGCGCGCCACCCGCCAGCAGTTGAAGTGCGCGCGTCCCAAGCCTACATAGGAAAGCGCGCGCCTCCCAGGTCTAAATCACTTCAAGAAAAGGCCTTGTCAGAGATCTCCAGCCTAAATCAAGACACTGTCCGATCCTCGGACACCCAGTTGGGCACACCTTTTCTGGTCCGCCCTTAGGCATGTCAAAAATCGAAAGTAGGATAGAAACTCCACTCAAAAGTAGGCTGCCCTCTAAAAATTTCCGAACTCCCTAAGTTATGTCACGGGTGCCACACCCCCCTCAAGAGTCAATCTCAACATTTCATCCCAGAGGAACATCTTTCTGGTCGCGGTCAACTGTGCCCGTACCCCAAAATTCGAGACTTTTAAAGCAATATTCGTCAAAAGGAATTCACTAACGGATTGTCAACAAGGTTCACCAACGGACTCATCAGGATTCACTAACGGATTCATCAAACGGATTCACTAAAGGATTCGTCAACAAGGGTTCACCAACGGACTATCCTCATCACAACGGATCATCAAACGATTCACTAACGGATTCGCCAACAAGGGTTCACCACCGGACCATCTAAGGCACTTCATCAAACGGATTCACTACGGATTCGTCAACAAGGGTTCACCAACGGACTCATCCAAGGGATTCACTACGGATTCATCAAACGGATTCACTAACGGATTCGCCAACAAGGGTACCAACGGACTCCTCCAAGGGATTCACTAACGGATCATCAAAAGGATTCACTAACGGATTCGCCAACAAGGTTCACCAACGGACTCATCCAGGGTTCACTAACGGATTCATCAAACGGATTCACTAACGGATTCGTCAACAAGGGTTCACCAACGGACTCATCCAAGGGATTCACTAACGGATTCATCAAACGGATTCACTAACGGATTCGTCAACAAGGGTTCACCAACGGACTCATCCAAGGATTCACTAACGGATTCATCAAACGGATTCACTAACGGATTCGTCAACAAGGGTTCACCAACGGACTCATCCAAGGGATTCACTAACGGATTGTCAAAGGGTTCACCAAGGACTCATCCAGGGATTCACTACGGATTCATCAACAAGGGTTCACTAACGGACTCATCTAGGATTCAAACGGATTTCGTTCACTAACGGCCTCATTCAAAACATTCAGCCGGCAGGTTCAACTAACGGATCATGCCACCCCCTATCAACAAAAGCCGCTCACACAGGGAGCGCACCACTATCTCTCGCAATTTCAAATTCCTGCTTTCATCGAGTCTTTGCCTTTTCTTGGTGATGTCCTCGGCGGGTGTTTTTAACTTTCGTCGACGCGTTTTGCTTTGCAATCCACGTCGCCGAGGGGCTCTGTAGACACCCGCCTTGGACCGCTCACCCCGATTGCACATTTGATTTTGTGTTTCTCCCCATTTAGTGTTTCTCGTTAGTTTCTGTCACTTCGTTAAGTTCCTGACTGACTTCGTTAAGTCCAGGGACTAAACTGAATGACAGGGCTGACTTTCTAGTCCATTCTGTCAAAATTGCCTTCTCTGAGTCGCGCGCCTCCGACAGGTCACGCCCCCAAAGCAGGAAGAGGCGCGCCTCTGGGCGTCAGTTACAGATTTCTGGCCAGGATTCCCTCCCTTGCTCAATTTACAAGATTTTGCCGGAAGGATTTCTTGGTGACTGAGTTTTGGCACCAAAAACACCCCTCTTTCACCTATAAAAACCTCCCTTTACCTCCATTTTCAAGGATCGAAAAAACTAGACAAAAAAAAAATCACTTTCTAAAGGTTCTCCAAGGATCTCATCAAGCAACACTTGAAGTTCTTCAAATTGTAGGTAAAAGTACATCTTTTCCTTTCTTTTCTACTTCATCTCCTCTCTCTCTATTACTTCTAATCAAATGTGCAATCACCCAAATCATTTTGGGACATGACTCTAATGATCACCTCATCTCATTGAGGTTGGTTAAGGAGTTATCTCCTACATTCCAAATCTATTTTAAACCCCCTTTTTATGACTTAAAGAGAGAAGAAGAGAACATTTTCATCCATGTAGATTTTGATCAAGCAAGACCAACTTTAGTTGGGCGAGATGGGTGTTTCGGTACTTCCTATCTCGTAATCTAACCCCCGAACCTCAAAACAAAGAATCTCTGTTTTCGTAATCAAACTTAGGCTACAATCAATAGTTTTTCTTATGTTCCTCAAAACATAGGTGGCGACTCTAAAAACAAGTTAGACATCCTAGGATAATCACGCTCTAGCCAAGCCGTGGTTTCCCGGGGTATCTACAGTATTACTGATGATCCTCTGCTGCTTAATCCAAAGCCTGCTGTTGCTCAAATTCCGTCATCTCAAATTCCATCTACCGAGCCGAGAGCCAATCAGACTAGGTTTGCCCACCATATCTTCTTGACGTTGCAACACTACTCTTTCCTCTGTAGTTATAAGTCTGAACCCAATGTTGCTGATGAAATGGCTGAGAGAAGAATATGAGACATCTGACTTAGAGTTAAGGTTCCCTACAGAAAGGAATTCTAGATCTTCACTATTTACCTGAGCTCTATGCTGCTGCTGATGTAGCCTCTGGGACCTACTGTAAGGAAAATGCAAGCCGATCAAGGAACCCCAATTTCGATTATTTTCTTTAGAAACCATTGGTCATTTACCAATAAGGTATTATCACAGAAACTGGGTATTCCCTATTGATCATCTCCACCCCTTTTTATTCGATGGGCTGCTCCAATTCCATGAGGAAAGGAAGGAGTCAGTCCCTACAGGAAAGCTTGCTGATTATGTTGATTACAAAAGCCTGAACAAGCTCATGACATGTAAAGGAAAAGTTGTCCCTCTTCAAAGATATCAGAAGCTCCTGAAGTGAGCTTTAACTGAATTTCGGGAGATATTTTGACTTGCTGCTCTCCCCTGGATCAGGTCTATCTGTTTCAAGATAGAACCAGACAAGATCTGATGGTACAGATGTCTGGTAGCTATGCCCCATTTTTCAACCAACTGTGAACTTGATGAGAACGATCCTTATCATTTAGGTAAACAGAAGATGAAGACGATTTGCTGAACTACAATAATAGCGAAAGGTTGGATAATGGCCCCCAAGCCACTCAATTTGTCAAAAAGTGCAGAGGATAACAGTGAACTTA
>JAOWBW010003640.1:0-14218 GCA_026119855.1 Campanula takesimana | reverse complement strand
CCAGAATTCCTTGTTGCCTAATTTGTGACGGGATTTAGGTTTCCTAATCCTTAAGGGTTAAGGATTGGACCTATTTTAGAGGATCCTTTCAGCAGTCATTAAGCAAATGATTATGAGTGCCTCCATAAGGTTTTGAGAGGTTATTTTTTCTTTTTCTAAGATCCAAAAAGTGAGAACAAGAATATCATAATTCCATATAGTTCTTACAATTGTGAAAGCGTGTTTCATAATTTGGTCTAGCAACCAAGATCAGTGTTCTTGATATTCGTTCGTAGGTGTGGATACCGCTAGAGGGTGAAACTATCATCTTCATAAGTTCGTGATTCTTGCTTTGTTCGTGATCAAGATTTCAAGCCTCCATCGAATTCAAGGTTGCAAATCAAAGGCATCAGGGTTAGTATTCTAGTATTCATTTGTTGTATTTGACTTAATCATATGAATGGATCTATGGCTTTGGGTTTCATAAATTTTAATGCTTAATTCCGCTGCGCATGTTACTACGAACCCAACAGTGGTATCAGAGCCCCGTTCATGTTGATTATTTCAATACATAATCATGTTGTGTGTATATAATTGTTTATGTGCCTTGCATGATTTGAATATTGGGATTATGATGTTTATGTGGTCTATGCGTTTTTATGTGGTTTATTGTTTTATAAACTTTAATCGCACTGTTTCAATCGCAATTAAAATTATGTGGATTTAAAATTGTTTGGATTATCAATTTTTTGATTGGATCAAAGCTTTGATATTCTAGGGATTCAAGATAAAATCGTTATTCAAGTTTTTTGATGATCATGGTGATTGGATCACCAAGAACACCAAATCCTAATTGAATCGGGAAAAAACAATTTTGAGATAAATTTTGGAACTTTTAAAATTTGATTTTTCGCAAGGGGTCCACCGGACCCAAGCCTTGACCCGGCCGGACCTAGGGTTTGGCGCGGGGGTAGGGTTTGGGTTTTGGGTGTGGATCTTGGTTTAAATCTCCTATTTGTTTTAGTCTTGTGATTCTAAGATTAGTTCAAGGTTTGGATGGCTAATCTACGTTCATCGAGATTGTGTTTCCCAAACTTGATCGCAATCAAGGTTTCAAAGATAAACGAAATCAGAATTATGAAGAGTTCATAATTGCTAAAATTGAGAAATAAAGTTCTTGATTCAATGATTGGAGATCCTGTGGAATTGTGAATGCAATTGGCCTACGTTCATCGAGACCATCTATTGCTTAGTTTCGGCCACATGGACTACTTTCTTGGTTTCTTGAATTAGTGGGAATTGTGGTTGCCAATGGCTTAGTTTCGGCCGCACTTCTTGTTGTCTTGATTTGGAGATGATAACCAAAGTTCAAATAGTCTCATCCTCATAATAATAGAGAAACTAATGACACATAAATATTATGCTTAAATTATGGAGATTAATTTAGTGGCTAAACTTGATGCGTAACATGTTTATTTTGTGTGCTCATAAATGTGTTGTTATGCTATATGGTGATGAACTTCAAGAAGTTTTAAGTCCTTTTGCCATGCCATGATTAAAACCTTGTAGTACCGTGTATTTTCATGTGGGCTCGCCAAAGCGAGGTGCATTGATTTTATCTTTGTATGAGCAAGATGAGTGAATAAGAGTTTCCTATGCGTTTAAAATGGTGGACTTAATAAGGCGTCAAAACAGTTTTGGGCCTAGGCAAAGATGAGATTAAACATGCTTTTGAATTGGATCACTAAGAATCATATTGATATGATTGACAAGAAATTGTCTACCTAATTAATTTGATTTTGAGCGGTCCGCCAAAGCGACTTGAGATTAAATTAAAGTTGGATCTTAGCCCAATTTAAAGAATCTCAAAAGAATTAAGAGTCATATGGGATATGATTGACCGGTTTGTCTACCTAATTAATTTGGTTTTGAGCGGTGCGCCAAAGCGTACTTAAATTAAATTAAAGTTGGATCTTAGCCCATTTAAATTATATTATACATTGGATGTATAAGAAGGTTATATAATTTAGTGGAGTATTTTTGGAAAATACATTATTTATCTCTTTAATGAGATTGGTACTTGTAAAATTTTGGAAATTTTTGCATTGGTTGTAGATGACAACTAAAATCGTTGCGATTAATCCTTGTTAAGGTAATGCTTTCAAGAGAAGGTACAAACTTCATGGATTGGATCCTGAGCCTAAGATCGTTCTAAGGCAAGAAGATGGGTTGTACATTCTTGATGGGCCTATCCTAAAGAACCCCATGCCGGAATAGACAATCACAAGAATCATGAGTATGATTCTAGGAATGTGAGTTGTCTTATGCTCGCGATTATGTCCTCAAAACTCCACAAAGTTGGAACTTGTGGAAGCCTATTAGATAGGCGTGGGAGTTGAGTTACATGTTTCAAAGAAAATCTAGGCAGAGAGGTATAAAACCATTATTACATTCACTCTTGCAAAAGGAGTAAAGGGCAATAAGTGGAACCTCACATGCTTAAGATAAAGGCTACGTAGAGCATCTTGAGAAACTTGGTTGTCCAATTGGATTGGAGCAAGCCATGGATCTCATTCTTCATGTTGTTTGTTAAATGTTATGATCACTTAGTGATGGAATATAACATGCTTAAAAATGAATAAGAATTTCTTTCGAATTGCATTAACATGCTGAAAAACTGCGAAGATGAAGATATTGGAGAATGGTTCTCCAATGCTCATGGTTCATGATGGAAAGAGGCCAAATGCCAAAAGAAAAGTAAGACAAGAGTTGTCAAACTAAAGGAAATAATTTTGGTTATAATAATAACTCTAATAGATGCAATTTGGTAAATGGCAATTGGATTGACCATTTAGAATTGTAGTTCAAAATTCTGTGTGATCAATAAAAGAATGGTAGTGGGACTACCACTCGGATATTTATGTTATAAATTATTCTTTCTAAATTTAATTATTGGGTATGATACAGAATAATTAGTAAGATGAAAGACTACTTATAGTAAAGTTTTATCTACAAACAGTAATGATGCAATGGTTGCAACATTGTTCGTAGAACACTTGTAAAGTGACTGATGAAGTAGAAAACATTATTTTGTTATAAGATAATGAAGGATATTAATTTCTATTTTGGAATAAGAAAAGTGCTTTATTTATTATGATTTACTTCATTGTGTTATCATATAAATAAATCTTATATCCTAAATCTTGAAGAACAAGTAATAAAGACTATAACATAAATAATTAAAATTTTTATGCATTATTGTTTTGATAAATAAATGAGAAATGCATATCTAAAATTCCATGGACGGAGTTTTAAGTCATATGATTTGCATCACATGATTTATGCAAATCTTATTTACTTGGATCAAGACATCTTTTACTATGATTGGTAAAAGGCTAATATTTACCTGACCTAATACATGTCAGATGTATATGGTGCATTAGTAGCAATGCTAAAAGAGAATTTTGGTTATACTTGGTAAAACTATTCAAAGATTCTGACTCGATCGTGATGATGAATAATTGAACCGAGATTTGGATATTATCATTAAGTTTGTGAATAGTTTCACAATAAACTCCACTAAGAACACCATTTGGAATGATGTGTCTACATACACGGAGGTATTGAACCTTATTGGATATGGTTCATAAGATGTAAAAAAAATTGATCTTCCATTATTTGTTTTGGGTTATGTGTTATAAACTGCTATGACTACACTAATTTGAGTTTCAATCAAAAGAGGTTAAATGATGAAAGAAAACTCGGTTGCTTTCGTAAAGATTTAAGATGGTGAGACCTTTTGGAAAGGAGCTGTCTGGGACACCTCACATTTAAATCTAATAAATATATTTTCATGGATATCCTAAGGAAACTTGAGGATAATAATTTTACTCATGAAAACAATGGTTTGTTAATTATGATGATACTTTTCTAGATAAATGGTTTATCTCTAAAAGAATCAGTGAGAGTAAATGTATCTCGAATGGTTCGAGACCTAGAAAAATATATTTTAACCTAAGATGGAAGTTGAACAAGTTCTTCACAAGGGTTGTGAAATCCGTTCAAGATATACAATGACTTGCACACGTGATAAAATACAATCTATTAAGAAATATTGGATATTTCGAAATAGAAAGTTTGAGGTAAAGTTCATTTGGAGAGAAATATTTACCACCTATCAAAGATGCAATATCAACTCCACATTTAGATTAATGGCTTGGAGTCATAAAATCTAAAAGGCAATTCATGTATAATAATCAAGTTTGGAACTTGATCTTTCTAACCTATGGTGTAAAAACCAAAGAATATGAATGCTTTTTCTTGGAGAAAAACTTACATGGATAGCAAGAAACTTATAAATTTTCATAGTCACATGTTCATATTTGGAATATGAAATTTGATAAAATGATGTCAAAACAAGCATTCCTCAATGGGAACTCACTTAAGGATGTATTGGACACAACCTAAAGGATTTGGCAGTCAAGGAAAATTCTAATAAATATGTAAGTTGCAGAAATCCATTGGATGGATTAAAGCAAGATTTTGGGAGTTGGAATCTCCGTTCGATAAGTCAAAAGTTTGATTGATCAAGAACGAAGATGAACCTTGTATATATTAAGAAGATTAGGGGAGCATAGTGCTATTCCTTACTTAATATATGTGATGACATATTGCTCATTGGAAACGACATTCCTACACGTTAATCTGTAAAGACTTTGTTAAGAAAGTGTTTCCAATGAAGAATATGGATGAAGCTACATATGTTCTTGGCATTAGATCTATAGAGATAGATCAAGGAGGCTAATGGTTTAAGCCAAAGTACATACATTGAACAAAGTCATTAGAAGATTACGCATGGAAAATTCTAAGAGAGGACCATTGCCAATGTTACATGGAGTTTCTATGCAAAGACTCAATGTCCTAAGACCAAATGATGCGCATGAGAAGACTGAATTGGATGCCATTTTGCTTCGGTATTGGATCCATCATGCCATAATAAGTAAAGCCGGATATATCTAAATGCTTGGAGCATGACGAGTAGATATCAATCCGCAACCGGTGAGAATCACTGAAGGCTGTGAAACAATTCTTAAATGTACTTTAGAAGGACTAAAGAATTGTTATGATCTGTGGAGGGATGGAAGATGATCTCAATGTATATGGATACATGGATGCATGCTTCCAAACCGACAAAAATGGTAGAAATCGCAATCGAGTTTTATAAATAAATAGTGAAGCTGTAAGTTGGAATGGTTCCAAAAAGAGTACAGTCACTAATTCTACGACTAAAAACTAAGTATATTGCTGCATGGGTGCTGCGATGGAAACTGTGTATTAGAGAAGAAGTTCATGGGAGAACTTGAGATGGTTCCTAGCTTTGCTAAACTATAGAACTTATTAGAAATAATATGGTGCTATTGATCACAGCAAAGGAACCAAGAGCACATCCCAAATCCAAACACATACTTAGGCGTTCTCTATCGT
The DNA here is from genome assembly GCA_026119855.1 of Campanula takesimana. Classification (NCBI taxonomy): domain Eukaryota; kingdom Viridiplantae; phylum Streptophyta; class Magnoliopsida; order Asterales; family Campanulaceae; genus Campanula; species Campanula takesimana. The sequence continues at coordinate 8,755 of JAOWBW010003640.1, read as the reverse complement.
TCGAGAAATCGTTGATAAGGGAGACGTACATATATGCAAAGTACCTCATAATGATAACGTTACGACACGCTAAACAATGGGACTCCACAAAGCTAAACATGATGGTCATGTTAGGTCCATGGGTATTGGACACCTAGGGAATTGGGCCTAGGACAAGTGGGAGATTGTTGGTGTTGGTGCCCTAGGCACGTTGTTAAACGTTGTATGAGTTATCATTTATTCATAGATATAAAGAGATAATAAGATTATTATTATGGCTCATGTTGCTTATAATAATCTCCGTCCCTAGAGCTTCTTAAGCACTAGTATAAAGGCTAAATGATCATGGGATGATCATGTTAGATTTATGGGTACTTGTTTGGAACAAGGTACTGGACATGACCCGCGGTATGAGATTTATGTCATGGTCGATGTCATATATAAATCTCATATTAGTTATGTCATTTGAATCCTTAGACATGAAGTTATTATAGTCTTCCACTTGATGAACATTATGTTTGACATATTCAAACGCTGCCTTAACACGGTAGTTATAAAGGGTATGATTGGCATGATTGGATCACGTAGGGAAGAATAATAAGCCAAATGGATTTGTCCCTCTTCGGAGAGATGTCAAGCTTGGGCCCTCGAAGGAATGATGTTGGTGAAATGTTTGGCCAAACTCAAATGGATTGATTGGATCAATGTCATTTGGATTATCAACATATTCGGGATCGAGAAAAGTATTGAACAATACAAGTTGACTTGTTGACCATGACTTGTTGTCAATGACATCGTGGACAATGGATTATGACATGTTCTAAAAGGAATGCGAACTGTATCTAGTTACACTATTTGGGTAGGTATGACGGTTTGCTAGAACCTAATCATATCTTATGGTTCATGTTTGGCTCATTGCCAACTTAGTGTAATCCTAGAGGGTCACACACACAAATAGAACGAATCGTAAGGACTAAATGGGAATATGGAGAAAATATCAGTGTTTGGCTCTGGCACGGTCGTGCGCCTTAAAATGGCACGGTCGTGCCTAAAATCCAAACCAAGGCAAACCTGTCGACATGATTGGCACGACCGTGCCAAATACCAAGCACGACCGTACCGAAAATGGGCGGTGAGGAATTCGCGCGGACTAGATGGCACGACCTGCCGAGGGCCGACCGGCCAGAATTCTTGTTGCCTAATTTGGTGACGGATTTAGGTTCCTAAGTCCTTAAGGGTTAAGGATTAGGACCTATTTAAGGATCCTTTCAGCAGTCATTAAGCAAATGATTATGAGTGCCTCCATAAGGTTTTGAGAGGTTATTTTTCTTGTTCTAAGATCCAAAAGTGAAGAACAAGAATATTCATAATTTCCATATAGTTCTTACAATTGTGAAAGCGTGTTTCATAATTTGGTCTAGCAACCAAGATCAAGTGTGTTCGTGGTGTGTTACCGCTAGAGGGTGAAACTTATCATCTTCATAAGTTCGTGATTCTTGCTTTGTTCGTGATCAAGATTTCAAGCCTCCATCGAATTCAAGGTTGCAAAATCAAAGCATCAAGGGTTAGTATTCTAGTATTCATTATGTTGTATTTGACTTAATCATATGAATGGATCTATGGACTTTGGGTTTCATAAATTTAAATGCTTAATTCCACTGCGCATGTTACTACGAAACCCAACAGTGGTATCAGAGCCCCGTTCATGTTGATTATTTCAATACATAATCATGTTGTGTGTATATAATTGTTTATGTGCCTAACATGATTTGAATATTGGGATTATGATGTTTATGTGGGTCTATGCGTTTTATGTGGTTTATTGTTTTATAAACTTTAATCGCACTGTTCAATCGCAATTAAATTTATGGTGGATTTAAATTGTTTGGATTATCAATTTTTGATTGGATCAAAGCTTTGATATTCTAGGGATTCAAGAATAAATCGGTTATTCAAGGTTTTGATGATCATGGTGATTGGATCACCAAGAACACCAAATCCTAATTGAATCGGGAAAAACAATTTTGAGATAAATTTTGGAACTTTAAAAATTTGGATTTTTCGCAAGGGGTCCGACCGGACCCAAGCCTTGACCCGGCCGGACCTAGGGTTTGGCGCGGGGTAGGGTTTGGGTTTTGGGTGTGGATCTTGGTTTTAAATCTCCTATTTGTTTTAGTCTTGTGATTCTAAGATTAGTTCAAGGTTTGGATGGCTAATCTACGTTCATCGAGATTGTGTTTCCCAAACTTGATCGCAATCAAGGTTTCAAAGATAAAACGAAATCAGAATTATGAAGAGTTCATAATTGCTAAAATTGAGAAATAAAGTTCTTGATTCAATGATTGGAGATCCATGTGGAATTGTGAATGCAATTGGCCTACGTTCATCGAGACCATCTATTGCTTAGTTTCAGCCACATGGACTACTTTCTTGGTTTCTTGAATTAGTGAGGAATTGTGGTTGCCAATAGCTTAGTTCGGCCGCACTTCTTGTTGTCTTGATTTGGAGATGATAACCAAAGTTCAAATAGTCTCATCCTCATAATCATAGAGAAACTAATGACACATAAATATTATGCTTAAATTAATGATTATTAATTTAGTGGCTAAACTTAATGCGTAACATGTTTATTTTGTGTGCTCATAAATGTGTTGTATGCTATATGGTGATGAACCTTCAAGAAAGTTTTAAGTCATTTTGCCATGCCATGATTAAAACACTTGTAAGTACACGGGTATTTTCATGTGGGCTCGCCAAAGCGAGGTGCATTGATTTTATCTTTGTATGAGCAAGATGAGTGAATAAGAGTTTCCTATGCGTTTAAATGGTTGGACTTAATAGGCGTCAAAACAGTTTTGGGCCTAGGCAAAGATGAGATTAAACATGCTTTTGAAATTGATCACTAAGAATTATATTGGATATGATTGACAAGAAATTGTCTACCTAATTAATTTGATTTTGAGCGGTCCGCCAAAGCGGACTCAAGATTAAATTAAAGTTGGATCTTAGCCCAATTTAAGAGAATCTCAAAAAGGAATCTAAGAGTCATATGGGATATGATTGACAGGGTTGTCTACCTAATTAATTTAATTTTGAGCGGTGCGCCAAAGCGTACTTAAAATTAAATTAAAGTTGGATCTTAGCCCATTTAAATTATATTATACATTGGATGTATAAGAAGTTATATAATTTAGTGGGAGTATTTTTGGAAAATACATTATTTATCTCTTTAATGAGTTGGTACTTGTAAAATTTTGGAAATTTTGCATTGGTTGTAGATGACAACTAAAATCGTTGAGATTAATCCTTGATAAGGATAATGCTTCAAGAGAATGGTACAAACTTCATGGATTGGATCCTGAGCCTAAGAATCGTTCTAAGGCAAGAAGATGGTGTTGTACATTCTTGATGGGCCTATTCCTAAAGAACCCAATGCCGGAATAGACAATCACAAGAATCATGAGTATGATTCTAGGAATGTGAGTTGTCTTATGCTCGCGATTATGTGCTCAAAACTCCAACAAAGTTTGGAACTTGTAGAAGCCTATTAGATAGGCGTGGAGTTGAGTTACATGTTTCAAAGAGAAATCTAGGCAAGAGAGGTATAAAACCATTATTACATTCACTTCTTGCAAAAGGAGTAAAGGGCAATAAGTGGAACCTCACATGCTTAAGATAAAGGTTACGTAGAGCATCTTGAGAAACTTGGTTGTCCAATTGGATTGGAACAAGCCATGGATCTCATTCTTCATTCGTTGTTTAAATGTTATGATCACTTAGTGATGGAATATAACATGCTTAAAATGAATAAGAATTTCTTCGAATTGCATTAACATGCTGAAAAACTGCGAAGATGAAGATATTGGAGAATGGTTCTCCAATGCTCATAGTTCATGATGGAAAGAGGCCAAATGCCAAAAGAAAAGTAAGACAAGAGTTGTCAAACCTAAAGGAAATAATTTTGGTTATAATAATAACTCTAATAGATGCAATTTGGTAAAATGGCAATTGGATTGACCATTTAGAATTGTAGTCAAAATTCTGTGTGATCAATAAAAGAATGGTAGTGGGACTACCACTCGGAATATTTATGTTATAAATTATTATTTCTAAATTTAATTATTGGGTATTGGATACCAGAATAATTAGTAAGATGAAAGACTACTTATAGTAAAGTTTTATCTACAAACAGTAATGATGCAATGGTTGCAACATTGTTCGTAGAACACTTGTAAAGTGACTGATGAAGTAGAAAACATTATTTTGTTATAAGATAATGAAGGATATTAATTTCTTATTTGGAATAAGAAAAGTGCTTTATTTATTATGATTTACTTCATTGTGTTATCATATAAATAAATCTTATATCCTAAATCTTGAAGAACAAAGTAATAAAGACTATAACATAAATAATTAAAAATTTTTATGCATTATTGTTTTGATAAAATAAATGAGAAATGCATATCTAAAATTCCATGGGACGGAGTTTTAAGTCATATGATTTGCAATCACATGATTTATGCAAATCTTATTTACTTGGATCAAGACATCTTTTACTATGATTGGTAAAAAGGCTAATATCTTACCTGACCTAATACATGTCAATGTATATGGTGCATTAAGTAGCAATGCTAAAAGAGAATTTTGGTTATACTTGGTAAAACTATTCAAAGATTCTGACTCGATCGTGATGATGAATAATTGAACCGAGATTTTGATAGTTATCATTAAGGTTGTGAAATAGTTTCACAATAAACTCCACTAAGAACACCATTTGGAATGATGTGTCTACATGGAGGTGTTGAACCTTATTGGATATGGTTCATAAGATGATAAAATCAGAATTGATCTTCCATTATTTGTTTTGGGGTTATGTGTTATAAACTGCTAAGACTACACTAATTTGAGTTTCATCAAAAGAGGTTAAATGATGAAAGAAAACTCGGTTTGTCTTTCGTAAAGATTTAAGATGGTGAGACCTTTTGGAAAGGAGCTGTCTGGGACACCTCACATTTAAATCTAATAAATATATTTTCATGGGATATCCTAAGGAAACTTGAGGATAATAATTTTACTCATAAGAAACAAATGGTTTGTTAATTATGATGATACTTTTCTAGATAAATGGTTTATCTCTAAAAGAATCAGTGAGAGTAAAATGTATCTCGAATGGTTCGAGACCTAGAAAAATATATTTTAACCTAATATGGAAGTTGAACAAGTCTTCACAAGGGGTTGTGAAAATCCGTTCAAGATATACAATTACTTGCACACGTGATAAAATACAATCTATTAAGAGAAATATTGGATATTTCGAAATAGAAAGTATTGAGGTAAAGTTCATTAGAATGAAATATTTACCACCTATCAAAGATGCAATATCAACTCCACTTTTAGATTAATGGCTTGGAGTCATAAAATCTAAAAGGCAATTCATGTATAATAATCAGTTTGGAACTTGATCATTCTAACCTAAGGTGTAAAAACCAAAGGAATATGAATGACTTTTCTTAGAGAAAAACTTACATGGATAGCAAGAAACTTATTAAAATTTTCATAGTCACATGTTCATATTTGGAATATGAAATTTGATAAAATGATGTCAAAACAAGCATTCCTCAATGGGAACTCGCTTAAGGATGTATTGGACACAACCTAAAGGATTTGGCAGTCAAGGAAAATTCTAATAAAATTATGTAAGTTGCAGAAATCCATTGGATGGATTAAAGCAAGATTTTGGGAGTTGGAATCTCCGTTTCGATAAGTCAAAAGTTTGATTTGATCAAGAACGAAGATGAACCTTGTATATATAAGAAGATTAGTGGGAGCATAGTGCTATTCCTTATTTAATATATGTGGATGGCATATTGCTCATTGGAAACGACATTCCTACACGTTAATCTGTAAAGACTTTGTTAAGAAGTGTTTCGCAATGAAGATATCGGATGAAGCTACATATATGTTCTTTGGCATTAAGATCTATAGAGATAGATCAAGGAGGCTAATTGGTTTAAGCAAAGTACATACATTGACAAAAGTCATTAGAAGATTTCGCATAGAAAATTCTAAGAGAGGACCATTGCAATGTTACATGGAGTTTTCTATGCAAAGACTCAAATGTCCTAAGACAAATGATGAGCATGAGAAAAACTGAATGGGATGCCATTTTGCCTTCGGTAATTGGATCCATCATGCCATAATAAGTACTAAGCCGGATATATCTAAATGCTTGGAGCATGACGAGTAGATATCAATCCGACAACCGGTGAGAATCACTGGAAGGCTGTGAAACAATTCTTAAATGTACTTTAGAAGGACTAAAGAATTGTTATGATCTGTGGAGGGATGGAAGATGATCTCAATGTATATGGATACATGGATGCATGCTTCCAAACCGACAAAAATGGTAGATAATCGCAATCGAGTTTTATAAATAATAGTGAAGCTGTAAGTGGAATGGTTCAAAAAAGAGTACAGTCACTAATTCTGCGACTAAAACTAAGTATATTGCTGCATTGGATGTTGCGATGGAAACTGTTTGGATTAAGAAGTTCATTGGAGAACTTGAGATGGTTCCTACCATTGCTAAACTAATAGACCTTATTAGAAATAATATTGGTGCTATTGATCAAGCAAAGGAACCAAGAGCACATCCCAAATCCAAACACATACTTAGGCGTTCTCTTATCGTTCGAGAAATCGTTGATAAAGGGAGACGTACATATATGCAAAGTACCTACTAATGATAACGTTTACGGACACACAAACAATGGGACTTCCACAAGCTAAGACATGATGGTCATGTTAGGTCCATGGGTATTGGATACCTAGGGATTGGCCTAGGGCAAGTGGGAGATTGTTGGTGTTGGTGCCCTAGGCACGTTTGTTGAACTTTGTAAGTTATCATATAATAAAGAGATAATAGGATTATTATTATGGCTCATGTTTGCTTATAATAATCTCCGTCCCTAGAGCTTCTTAAGCACTAGTATAAAGGCTAAATGATCATGGGATGATCATGTTAGATTTATGGGTACTTGTTTGGAACAAGGTACTGTGGACATGAGCCGCAGTATGGAGATTTATGTCATGGGTCGATGTCATATATCAAATCTCATATTAGTTATGTCATTTGAATCCTTAGACATGAATTTATTATAGTCTCCACTTGATGAACATTATGTTTGACATATTCAACAACGCTGCCTTAACACGGTAGTTATAAAGGGTATGATTGCATGATTGGATTCACGTAGGGAAGGAATAATAAGCCAAATGGATTTGTCCTCTTCGGAGAGATGTCAAGCTTGGGCCCCTCGAAGGAATGATGTTGGTGAAATGTTTGGCCAAACTCAAATGGATTGATTGGATCAATGTCATTTGGATTATCAACATATTCGGGATCGAGAAAAGTATTGAACAATACAAGTTGACTTGTTGACCATGACTTGTTTCAATGCATCGTGGACAAATGGATTATGACATGTTCTAAAAGGAATGCGAACTTGTATCTAGTACACTATTTGGGTAGGTATGACGGTTTGCTAGAACTAATCATATCTTATGGGTTCATGTTTGGGCTCATTGCCAACTTAGTGTAATCCTAGAGGGTCACACACAAATAGAACGAATCGTAAAGGACTAAATAGGAATTATGGAAAAATATCAGTGTTTGGCTCTGGCACGGTCGTGCGCCTTAAAATGGCACGGTCGTGCCATAAATCCAAACCCAAGGCAAACCTGTCGACATGATTGGCACGACCGTGCCAAATTACCAAGCACGACCGTGCGAAAAGGGCGGCTGAGGATTCGCGCGGACTAGATGGCACGACCGTGGCCAGATTGTAGGGCACGACCGTGCCAGCCAAGTCGGCCAGAATTCCTTGTTGCCTAATTTGGTGACTGGGATTTAGTTTTCCTAAGTCCTTAAGGGTTAAGGATTAGGACCTATTTAAGGATCCTTTCAGCAAGTCATTAAGCAAATGATTATGAGTGCCTCCATAAGGTTTTGAGAGGTTATTTTTCTTGTTCTAAGATCCAAAAAGTGAAGAACAAGAATATTCATAATTCCATATAGTTTCTTACAATTGTGAAAGCGTGTTTCATAATTTGGTCTAGCAACCAAGATCAAGTGTTCTTGATATTCGTTCGTGAGTGGTGTGGATACGCTAGAGGGTGAAACTTATCATCTTCATAAGTTCGTGATTCTTGCTTTGTTCGTGATCAAGATTTCAAGCCTCCATCGAATTCAAGGTTGCAAAATCAAAGGCATCAAGGGTTAGTATTCTAGTATTCATTATGTTGTATTTGACTTAATCATATGAATGGATCTATGGCTTTGGGGTTCATAAATTTTAAATGCTTATTTCCGCTGTGCATGTTACTAACGAAACCCACAAGAAGAAGTGTAAGATGTAGCCCATGGGTGAGAGTACCCTGAAGATAGCGAATAATCGCTTCAAAGCATTCATATGAGCCACCATCGGATTGTGCATGAATAAACAATCTGCTGGACCGCATAAGAAATATCTGGTCTGTGAAAGTAAGATACTGTAAAGGCACCAGCTAGACGGCGGTATAAGAATGGATCATCAAAGGGAATAGACGAAGAAGCACTCAACTTGGACTTCGTATCAACAGGAGTAGATGCGGGTTTACAAAGGACATGCCTGCCGGGGAGATGATATCTTCGGTGTACTTGCGCTGGGATAGGAATAGCCCGCAGCAGAGCGGACCACTGCTATACCCAAGAAATAACTCAAATATGTAGATACCC
>JAOWBW010000364.1:1051142-1146217 GCA_026119855.1 Campanula takesimana | reverse complement strand
CAAAGTGACCTGGCTGTCTGCAGTTATAACAAACCAAGTCATCCTAGTCTTGGGATCTACAGTTTTGTGAATCTGGTTGGAGGGACAAACTTTGCTGGCCCTTTGGATGGAAATTTAGATCTATTATTTTTCCTGAACTTGGTGTATTTCTTCACATACAAAGAAAATTCTTCATCATCCATTTCATCAAAATCAACTTGAGTAGAACTTGAGGATTGTGATCCTACACTCTGAGCATAAGAACTTTGAGGAGGAGGTAGGATTGATGAGACTGCTGATAAGATTGATAAGATTAAGGATATGGTTGATGTGATTGAGTATAGGATTGGTGAGACTGTTGGTAATATTCAGAAGGTGCGGTTTGAGGATTATATCTAGGAACATTTTGGTCAGGAGGAGCGGTTTGCAAGTAAAGGTGGAGCGGTTTGATGATGGTCTGGATTGTAGACAGGAGATGAGGTATTGTTGAATGCAGCTAGAGAGAGGGTCTTAAATCTGCTTTCGGTTTCATGGACCTCTTCAAGCTTAAATTCAAAAACTTCAGCATGGCATACAAGTGTCGAAGATCAAGAGCTTCCAAGTCTTTGTTGTCTTCAATGTTAGTAGTTTTGATCAGCCATTTGCTACCAAGTGCTTGCATGAATCTCATGTTCAAATCTGTATTAGAATAGACATGTCCAAGAGAAAAACAAAATTAACAATATCAATAAACCTCTCATAGCATTGTCTAAGAGATTCCTTATGATCTATTAACAAAATAGTCAAAGAGTCTTCTCTGTTGATAGAGGCGGTTCTTCTTGGTATCTGAATCTCCTTCCAGAAAGTCAACTATAGCATCCCAGGTAGCCTTTGCGGTTTTGCAGGGGAAGCACCTTAGAATGAGTCCTCAGGTCAATAGCTGAAACTAGCATGGACATAGCTCTTTCATCAAAATCCACATTGATGCGGTCTGCATCAGTCCATTCACTTTCTAATTTCTTACTTGCTTCTCTCCTGCGGTCCTGCACGAGGATTAGCTTTCATAGGAACATATGGTCCATCAGTAACCGCGGTCCACAGTCTACGATCACATGAAATCATGTGTTCATCATCCTATCTTTTCCAAAAAATATAAAACTATCTTCATCCAGAATCGGTAAGTGATTTGAATTGGATGTTTGCATCATATGGGTGTTTGTGTTTGCCATTGGATCAGCACCCAAGCGGTTAAGCTTGTAAAAAACAGTTTGGTGGATATGCTCTGATACACTTGTTGGTCCCAGAGGGCAACAGGGTATAGAACCGCTAGAGGGGGGGTGAATAGCGGCGAAACTTTTTCGAAAATACCCTTAAAATCAACCGAGTACTTATCAGTTTGACCAACTGCGGTTCAAAGCACAAGAACGAATGATAAAATGCACAGCGGAGTTTGCAGTTTGGAAATATGTTAGTTAAAGAGTTGGGAGGTTGACTCGGGTTGAGAAAACACTATGATGCAACAGAATAGTTAAACTTAAAGTTTAAAGGAAAACACAATTCATCTTTCAAGTCATTTCGTATATGGAAACAAGTTCAAGGACCACAAACAAGAAAGATAAAAAAATCAAGACAGAAAATAAAGATCAAACACACAAATTGAAGAGGTCGTTTCTAAATGAACTATGTCCTCTACCTATATGGTTAGTCTAGGATTTTCTAATATCTATAAGACTTGTATTAATTTAGAGGAGGTTTACAAGATGAATCTAAACTCTAAACAATAAGTCTAACCTAAGCTATAATAACAACCGGTGTTTTCGAAGTATATAATCTATGTGATCATATAAATCGGGTGTGTGTGTGAAAAGAAATCAAATGCTCTAAGTATCTAAATGATGGTTGAGGAAATGGAATTCTTTCGGTGTAAAGGCTAAGTATGAACGGTTGTTAGCTTGATTGAAGCACTAAACGCTAATGATACAAACCGAACTATACTCAACCTAGACAATCAAAAATCTAGAAATGGACTTATCTAAAAAATGAAGTAGAACTTCATTACATGCGGTCCTAAAGTCCATAAATAGACACGTGGCATGGATCAATCAAATTAAGGTGGGTGTACTAACAATGATCCTAACAAAAGGATTTGGCCATTATTGGGGAAGGCAGATGTTGTTCGGCGGTATTAGAGTTAGTTGTAACCAAATCAGAAGTTGTGATTCAGCTGAAGAGATATGGCCGTCGGAGGCTGAGGCTATGGGAGATAGCCGGCAGCCAACAAGGGCCAGCATTGAGGACGGCGACTTTTGGGTTTTAGTTGGAGAGAATCAGATTTCTTTAACCACCGCTTGCAAGAGTGAAAGTTAGGGGTGGACTCCTTAGACCGTCTCACATCGTGAGACAGATCATCCACGGGTCGCCCACCCATTTGCCCAGCCCATTGTGACCCACCTCTTCACATGCCGCCACATGTCAGACTCGCCAGCCATGTTTGACACGCGCGCACCACAGCGAGCCACATGCCGCTTTTTGAAGGAAAAAACCAAACAACTTTAAAATGTAATAATATATTGAGACTTTGAAGTCAGAAAAAAAAAACTGAAAACACCGTTGTCTTCGTCTCAATAAGACAAATTAAACTAGAAAGGTCATGATATGTTTTCAATCAGATTTTTAAAATCATACTTTTTTAACATACAAAAAAAATTGAGCTGCTCGTCGCCTGAGATGTAACAATTTTTATGAAAAAAGTAACAGTTCATTTTTTAGAAAGTAACACTTTTATTGTAAAAAGTAACACTAGTTTTGCAGAAAAATTTAAATAGTTTGACAGTTTTTTTTTTTTAGAGAAAGCAATAATTGAAGTGTAACTGAGTGCATATATGCTTATAATTTGATACTCCCTCCGTCCCACCTCACTTGAGACCTAAGAGGTAGGCACAATAACTAAGAAAAAAGAATAAAATAAGGAAAATATGGTAGAAAATGAAGAGATAGAATGAGTGGGCTTAATAGTAGGTTAGTTGAAGGAATTATGTGGTGGAAAATGAAGAGAGAGAATGAGTGGGTGAGGTACATTGAATATAGGGGGATTTACCATATAATCCCTCTAGGAAGCCTATATTACATTTTAAGGACAACGAATATTTTGATTAACTATATAATCCCTTGCTTACATCTTCCTCAATATTTTACTATGTCCACCCTCTCAACATTTTATTTTCACCCCAAACACTATCACCTTAGGCTACCCCCGACCACCTTCTCCCATCAACAACTTCGGTGACCACCAACTCAGGCGACCACCAAATCCGGTGCAATTTTTTTAATTTTTTTTCTCACTTCAGTAACCTTCCAGCGACCAAACAGTTGAGAACTTATCAGTAAGTTCTCAATTGTCAGCTAAACTACTAAGAACATGAACACCTCCGGGGACCAAACAGTTGCGAACTTATCAGTAAGTTCTCAATTGTCAACTAAACTAGTAAGAATATGATCAAACTCCGGCGACCAAAAAACTGAGAACTTATCAGTAAGTTCTCAGTTGTCAACTAAACTAGTAAGAATAAGATCAAACTCCGGGGACCACCAACTCCGGTGACCAAACAAATGAGAACATATCAGTAAGTTCTCAGTTGTCAACTAAACGAGTAAGAATAAGATCAAACTCTGAGGACCACCAACAATCAACTCCGGCGACCAAACAACTGATAACTTATCAGTAAGTTCTCAGTTGTCAACTAAACGAGTAAGAATAAGATCGAACTCTGGGGACCAGCAACAATCAACTCCGGTGACCAAACAACTGAGAACTTATCAGTAAGTTCTCAGTTGTCAACTAAACTACTAAGAACACAATCAACTCAGACGACCACAAACTTCAACGACCAAACAACTGAGAACTTATCAGTAAGTTCTCAGTTGTCAACTAAACTAATAGGAATACGATAGAACTCCAGCGACCAACTCCGACGACCAAACAACTGATAACTTATCAGTATGTTCTCAGTTGTTAACTAAACTACTAAGAACACGATCGACTTCGGTGACCAACTCCGGCGACCAAACAGTTGAGAACTTATCAGTAAGTTATCGGTTGTAAACTAAACTACTAAGAATATGACCAACTCCGACGACCAAACAACTGAGAACTTATCAGTAAGTTCTCGGTTATAAACTAAACTACTAAGAGCACAATTAACTCTGGCGACCACCAACTCCGGCGACCAACTCTAGCGAACAAACAACTGGGAACTTATGAATAAGTTTTAATTTGTCAACTAAACTACTAAAAACGCAATCAACTCCGGCGACAACCAACTCTGTCGACCAAACAACTGAGAACTTATCAGTAAGTTCTCAGCAGTCAAATAAACTACTAAAACTACAATCAACTTCGGCGACAACCAACTCCGCCGACCAAACAACTGAGTTCTTATCAGTAAATTCTCAGTTGTCAACTAAACTACTATGAACACGATCAACTACGATGATCAAACAAGTGAGATGTTGTTAGTAAATTCTCGGTTATCAATTATACTACTAAAAACACGATCAACTCCGACGACTAACAACTCTGGCGATCAAACAATTGATAACTTTATCAGTATGTTTTTTAGTTATCAACTAACTACTAATTTTTTTTTCGATAGATAGTTGAAGGTAACCTTCAAAGAAAACATGTTTTTTGAAATCAAAGTATACATTAAAACTAATTCATTCACATAGATAGGTTAAATAATTATAATTTTTTTTCTCTAGCCGATACTCCCTCTGTCTTGAAAGTTTATTTTCTTTTTAAATTTTTATGATCAATATAATTTTTTTAACTAAATATTGATGTCAATCTAACTATTTAGTTAAATATAATTAATAAATTATTAAAAATTTATTAATAATTAATTATTAAATTAACACTAATATATTATCAAAGTTAACCTGTGTTGTTGAGTTAGAAAGATCAAAACAAAACAATCCTTTTAAGCAAAACGGGTACATGGTGTAATATGAGACTATATGTCCCACAATTTTACCATTTGCCGTAGCATTATTCTCGCACCATTTTTTATTTTTATTTTTTGTGTGGATATATTTTATTTTTACTTTTTGCTCCACTTTATAATGTTGTATGAAATGAGGATGGCCACATTTCGACTTCCAAGAATGTTGACAGTGATTTGTTTTGGATCTTTTACCAAAGCATTACTCAATCTATTCCAAAAGAAAAATGACTAGTCATTTGGCTCCTTCTTTCCCTTATAGGAGTAGTTAGGCAGAGAGAGAAACTATTAGAGTGAATAAGTTGTGATAGCTGTCGAAGCTAGCTGATTTCTTCAAAATTGCATGTCACTCACGCTACAAGTAAACCTGGAAAAAAATGGATTTGAAAGTGTAACGGCTCGCCGGAGTTCAGCTTTTTTTCGCCGGAATTAGAGGGAAGAACTTAGGAGCTTCACTGGATCTGAACACGAAGTTAGGGAGGAGCGCAGAAGGGACATGATTTTTGGTGCAACATGGGAAGAGGGGGCGAAGTTCGGGAAGGAGAAAGGTCGTCAGAGGGTTAGTGACCAGAGATGAAAAGGGTAGAGAGATGGAGGGAGGGAGGGATGTGGTGGTCGGAGGATGAGAGAGACGGACGGAGGGTTCGCCGGAGGTGGAGAGGGAGGGCTAGCCAGAGTAGGGAGGGAGAGGGAGGGTTGCCGGAGCGGGTGGGGAGGTATAGAGATAATGTAGAGAGAGAGATTGGTTGTTTTGTGTTTGCCGGAGTTTGGTTTGAGATAGGGGTCGCTGGAGTAGGGAGGGTAAGGTCGCCGGAAGGGAGGTGGGGTGGAGGGCCCGCCGGAGTGGTTGCCGGCGTTGGTGGAGGAGGTCGCCGGAGTTCTCAAGGTAGAAAGAAAAAGTAGAGAGAGAAAGGGGGTGTGTGTATTTTGTTGGGTGTAATTTGGTAAAGGGTGTACTTATTTCATTTTAGAGTGTTATTTCATTTTAAAGTGTTGAGGGACAATATGGTTAGATAAAATATTTTATGGGACTAGGATGTAAAGTGAAAATGTCTTTGTCCTAATACGTAGATTCAGTATTATACAGGGATTAAGAGGTAATTTTCTCTTGAATAATATAAAATTATAAAAAATTACCATTTTAGGGAGTCTCAAGTGAAATGGGACAGACTAAAATGAAAACAAGTCTCAAGTGAGGTGGGACGGACGGAGGGAGTATATAGATAAATGTAACAGTTCCGAGTTGATGACTCTAAAATTAGAGATTGCTGCATTGGCTAACTGTGGAACATTTGGAGCAATTCGATTACATGGATGTGAGCTTGGACATGCTTCAAATGGTGGGTATTAAATTTATCAACATGTATGCAGAAGATGATCATTCAACAAACTTGTGAAATCGGTGCTACCAATGTTTTAAACATTTCAAGTGAAATACTATCAAGTTTTCCAGAGCATCCTCAAGTGCAGAAATTATATACGTTCACCCCCTGCACCAGGTAAATAATTTCTGTATTATAGAACGGACGTATTTATTTATTTATTTATTTATTTATTTATTTATTTGATTTATTTATTTATTATTTATTTATTTATTTATTTATTTATTTATTTATTTATTTATTTATTTATTTATTTATTATTTCGTTTGAAGTTTTTACTTCCCTTTTGTTTTAATTTGAAAAATGTATCTTTTGTTTTAACTTGAATAATGTATGTATTATAGAATGGGTGTACAAAAAAAACAAATAACATTCACCCACAATAATCCAACATGTAACATAGCACATAAAATTCAAAATCCAACGACTCCCCCTCATCAAACATTTGAAACAATCAAAATCAATCCCAAAGAAAAAGAAAAAAAGCATTTAAATGTGCAAATGAAATGGAAATTAAACATGATGAGCAAGAGCGATAGAAAGATCAACAGTAATCCCGAAAAGGAGAATTGCCAAAGCAAGGAAGTTGATCAAATAACTCTCCCTGCTCTTCATGATCCCCAATGTCGTAAATTTCTGCATCAATCCAGTCTCAGCTGTGATAATAGCCATATAGAACAAAGCCCGTCCCCAGTTTACGTGTATTGGCATTAACTTTGTCCTTGTTGGAAATGAACCTCTCGGAAACACAAATAGACTGAATCCAAATAGCCACTGGAAAAAAAAAAAATCAATTTTTTGTAAGATAATATGAAAAAAAATAATCAAGCGAAACATACGATTCAAGAAGACGTTACCTGCAAGATGAACAAGCATAGAGTGATTATTCCTATCCAAGAATGCAAAGTGTACATGTCGTCAAGACCCACTTTGTCATGGAACTTGAAAGCAGCATGGATTCCGACGATTCCAAGAACAATGGCACTTAGATTTAGAAACATGTGAACAAATCTTTGTACATTGTGTTCTGCTCTTACTGTCTTGTACGACATCATTGCTGCATTCCAGTTTATAGCACCGGCATGAAAATCACAGATATCAGATTTAGACAATATAACAGGAAATACTCCAAGCCGCCTAAGAGAAAGAGGCGCATTGCACGTGACGTAGCTTTATTTGCTTCTAAATTTATGAAATTGCACAAAATCGTTTCCTCTTTCAGAAACTTTTAGTCCTTTTTGGGGAAAAAGGGAGTCTGTAATAGCTTAAGCTAGACGAGTGCCAAACGCTTTTCTTTATACTCCCTATGTACCATTATAAATATCACATTTTTTTTATTTGTCTCAAAATAAATGTCGTCTTTCAAAATTAAGAAATAGCCTTAATACAATTTTACAATTGTAATTCAGTGTACAAATAATTAAAGCACATTTTATAAAAACGTTGAAAATTAAATGCGATATTTGTTAAGGAATGGAGGAAGTAACATATCTAACAGTCTCTAACGAAATATACTACGGGGTATATATAATCAATAAGATGCAAACATAAGAAAAAGGCAGCTTGAATTTGTTTACCTTGGCCAGAGAGAAAGATGAACCCGAAGAACATAAGAAACGGATGAACCTACAAAACAGTAGTAAACTAGTTAGATGAAAGAAACTCTATACAATGTATACGAGCAAAAGAATTTGAAAGTTGACCTACGTTAAAAATACGATCTGCGTTGTCATATGAATTAATGTCAAGACCACCACGATAATGCAACAACCAAACAAGCAAAAGAATGATTGCTATAATCCCAAAGAAATGTGCAACCACTGTTATACCCGATGCCGTCCTTCTGTACGTCTCCCTGCTGATGGAATAATCCATTTGAAATTGGGAGTGTGTCAGAACTTAGGGGAGTCTAAATATGATTTCCTCTTCTTCAACTTACATTTTATAGAAATATTTTCAAAAAGTTAAAGATGAGAAGTATATTTCTCAGTTGCTTGCCACACTTGGTTTGGTATTTGAGTGATAATTTAGTAAGGCATCACTCTAGAAACTAGAAAAAAATTAAAGCCAGATATAATATTGTACTCCCTCCGTTCCAAAATGATCTTCGCATTTGACTATTCAAACTTTTTAAGGTTATGAACACTTGCTACACGAGTCATGCTATGTTTGTGCACTTTTAACCTAACTTGTGGAAATGGAAAGAACTTTTTGGGACAATGAAAAATGAGAAATTAGAAGATCGTTTTGGGACAGAGGGAGCATAAAGGATTAGATTCTAGACAGTTTCTTTTTGGTTAAATAAGGGCACCTGGTGAGGTCCATATCTATTTTTTATCTACCATGAACTTTAACTTTGCCTCACTATAAGGAATCTTCTTTAAGAAAAAAGTATCTCACATTGCTCAAGTTCTTTCCTAATGTTACAATCTCTAGAACTGCCATGAAAATTACCCAGGCAGCTAGAGGACTCTCTTCAGTCAGTCTTCATACACTGTTCATACAAGAACAGCATCCACTAAAAAAAAAAAAACATCCCCCATTCAAGTGCCATGTTTTCCTTTTTGGTCTATAAGGAAATAATCGTACTAATCCTTCCGTCCAAATAAATCTCCAAAAAAAATGTTCAATCGTACTCTCAATCAAGAGAAAATTTGAAAAAAAAATAAAAATTCGCACATCCATGTGTCAGAGGTAGTACAATTACCATGATACAAACAACATACAAACAATCAAGTAAAGCACATTCCTTACAACTTAACTACGATGCGATGCGACGCTTATAATTATAGTTATGGCCCTTCCTATATTTTGAGCTATATATACAACGTACAAAGTAGAATGGTGGCCAACTTTAAAAAAGGAAAAATTAAAGATTGTCAAAAGAAACATAATGAAAAAAAAAAAAAAAAAAAAAAAAAGGAAACTACACGGAACAAACTCACTGATTACAACTGAAATTTAGTTTATGCTCTACTTTTCATACCACAAAAACCCAAGCAAAACATGACATACCCACAGAATAATGCATGCTCATATATTTGTAATGCAAAAACTGACTTAGCTATGATTCCTCCGATGAACAGCCAATATAATAAGCTTTGATATCATGTTTTATCTGGTCCTTCATTGAGGAACCGGCCAGTTGACCCGGCAAAAGTTTATGAAGAAAAAAGTTTATGTAAGTGCGTTGAACTGGAGGTAGCAGCAAAGCTGTCTATTTATCCATTGACAGTAGCCTTCCTGTTAGTACCCGATCTGAAGATTTAGGACTTCCTAGACCTTTAGATATCTCCGAGGACCTTTTAGGCAATAAAAACCTGACAGGGACTTATCCGGCAGCATTCCAGAGTTCTAGATTGACGAAATCAGTTATAGGTCGAAATCTATCAGGATATTGACCTGATCCCGAGAAAAAAGTGATAAGATTTCACTGAGATCTATATAACCACGCAATCCGGCAACACTGGCCACGCGGTCAGTGAGGGAGTTTTCCGCGCGGCCACTCCTTCCGACTCCTATTCACTATAAATAGGTGCCTCCAGCTCCAGAGATCGATAACCAATTCATTCTACGAGTTTCAGAGTCAAAACTGACAGGAAAACTCTTAGTTTAAGCCTTTTCGGCACCCTCGAAGCCTCTTCGAATCTTCAAGAAGCTTCAATCATAGTTCTTGCCAATCAAGGTAAGTCCTCTTACTTTTCTTATTATGTTCTTAGGCTAGATCTATTTTATGCATGTTTTCATTATGTTTATGCATCCATATTCGTATGTTCTTCATGTGTTCTTCATGTTCTTAGTCTAGATTCATAATATATGCTATATTTAGGGTAGCGATCTTCATGTTTATGTGTTTATTCATATGTATTTATGATGTTCTTATTATAATGCTAGATTTACGTCTTATCATACATTATATGCTAGATCTAAGATTGTAATCCCTATTTATGTGCACATGCCATAGACAATGATGATCCTAGGGTTTCATCAAACCCTAATACGATTTAGGAACTACTTCTAACCCTAATCTTCCCCCTCTACATGCATGGTACCGCTTCATCTCTCCCCATTCCAATTCATCAATGAATTACACCGACCTGAGCTTCTCATGATGAGAAGAATGTAGGCAATCTTCGGATCCGGTCTCAATCACTAACACACACACACACACATTGATCATGATAGAAAGACCGATTCGTCGGGCAATAGGAGTAATAACATGAATATTCTTCTCTTATTGTAATTTGACCCCCGAACCCTATTAATTCTCATAAATGGTTTTCTCAATGTTTTAACAACAAATAAAACAATGTGGCGACTCTCAGTTTTCATCTCACGTATTCACAGTGGCGACTCTGCTGGGGACTTGTTTTCGAAAAAACTTTTTTTCAAAACTTAAGAGGGTCTAACTTTCACTTAAGAGGGTCTAACTTTCATCCACGAATTTTGTGTGTGTTCTAACTGCCCTGCGCACCCCTTTATCTGCAAATCTAGTTTTAACGATTTCCTGCAGGTTTATATGTTTATAGCATGCTTTAAATGTTCTAAGATCCGCTCTGATTGTGTTTGATTCATGCTTAGACTCTATAACTATGAATTGTTATGCTAGTAGACTTCTCTCGTGCATTGCATATCATTCCTAAAAATACGTAATCAAATGGCACACTATCACTAGTCCGTGTCACACTGCACACCCTACTGGATACTCCGCTGAGTGCACAGATTTTGGTGATCCTATCGCCTCTATCTTTGTGGAAACCGGGCTATTTAACTCACCGTTTTTACTTGTGAAGCGGTTGAGGTTAATCCTTGTTCGTTTCTAAACCATGCACCTTGATCGAGTTAAGAACACTTATCAAAAACAAGTAACCTTAACTAAAATCATTCATCATGTTGTGTATGTCTACCCTAGATCAACTCTAGTCGAACCTTAGACCCGTCTAGGTCAACCTAGTCTACCCTAGGTCAACTCTAGTCGAACCTTAAACCCGTCTAGGTCAACCTAGTCTACCCTAGATCAACTCTAGTCAAACCTTAGACCCGTCTAGGTCAACCTAGTCTACCCTAGATTAACTCTAGTCAAACCTTCGACCCGTCTAGGTCAGCCTAGTCTACCCTAGATCAACTCTAGTCAAACCTTAGACCCGTCTAGGTCAACCCGTCTAGGTCAACCTAGTCTGCCCTAGATCAACTCTAGTCAAACCTTAGACCCGTCTAGGTCAAACCCGTCATCTCGACCCATCTAGGTCAACCTGTCACCTCGACCCATCTAGGTCAACCCGACATCTTGACCCATCTAGGTCAACCCGTCACCTTGACCCACCTAGGTCAAACCGTCATTCTCGACCCATCTAGGTCAAACCGTTACCTTGACCCGTCTAGGTCAACCCGTTTAGGTCAACCTAGTCTACCTTAGGTCAACCTAGTCAACCTTTGACCTTCCTAGTTCAAATTATCTACCGCAGTTTCGTCTAGATCCACCCATCTAGGTCAAGCTATCGCCTTGACTCTAGGTCAACCGTACCTCAACCAATCTAGGTCAACCCGCCAACTAGGTCAATCCTTCATCTTGATCCCACCTTTAGTCAAGATAGCCAATCTTAGACGACCTACCCCTTGGCCTACCTATGTCAAACCTTACCCGACTTCAAGTTAAAAGGCCACCTTACCTAGGGTCCCTCCGCCTATACGTAACCAAGGACCGAGTCATCTCCCCTTACTTTTGGACCTTTACGGTCATCTTCTATTACTTATGGTTTTCAAAATCACTGACCTCTGTGGTCACTATCTCACTTGTTTTACTTAACCCGAACTACAGTGACCTGAGCCTCTCATTGTGTGGGACCTCTCCTGCATAGTAAGGGGAACGTAGGCAGCTTCCAGCCCGGTCAAACTTTTAGTCTTTTCATTCAAAGAACATTTCAAAAATTATGGAGATCGAGTCTTTTTATAAAAAAAATGATTTATAAACGATGCCTTGTCATTAATTATGAGTCTAATTTAATTCAAAGACTTAACTTCTCCACCAACCACTACAGAATCCTGCATCATGTCTGCCGAAGGGATCAACACAGTCACAACCGAAGCTACCACCCAATATCTCAAGACAACTCTCCACCCCAACACCGTTCTCAACAAGCAAATGGCCCACTTCAACGCCATCCACAACGAGCAAACGGTCAATCTTAACACCGCTCTCAACAAGCAAGAAGTCTTCTATGATACTATCCTCGACCGGCAAGCGGCCCACTTTGAGACTATCCTTATAGAGCAATCAACCCTCTCCAGAACCGCTCTCGATGAAACGAACAGACCGCTTCCAGAAGGTGGTGTACAAAGCTCTAAAGGACACCGAGAAATATCTCCAGTCTGACATTTATGGCATCTACCGCGCTCTCCCTCATGCTCAGTTTCAACACCCGTATGCTCCTCAAATGTATGGGCCACCACAGACTCTCCCCGTTAGGATGCCTCCTATGTCTACTCATCAACAAGGAATACCGGTGCCTAGATCACCCTCCAAGATGGTCCATCACAATAAGGACGAGTTCGATGACTTGGGTATACCATTAGCCAGATGCTTCGAAAGTCTAGTTCAAGCCGGCAAGTTATCTCCTCTCCTCGACTTCAAACCATTCAACGTAAGGAAAGACTTGGATCTCTCCAAATATTGCATGTATCACCAATATGTTGGTCATGACACCGAGAATTGCCTCCATCTGAAGAGAAAGATCCAAAGCCTCATCAATAGCGGAGCCTTCACCCGCCAAGGGAACAAATGGGCATAGAAGAAGAAGTTACACCGGGGCTACCTCCTTCTAAATATATATATATATATATATATATATATATACATATATATATATATATATATATATATATAATAAAAAAAAGAGTCTTTCAGTCTTCGTAGGTTCTAGAGAGTCTTTTAGTCAAAGTCCACCTCGGACATTAGTCTTTTACTTTTTACTAGCAAAGTCCACTCCGGACATTAGTTAGATTGTTAAAGTCCACCTCGGACTAGTCTATTTGAGTCTTTAATAAAAGTGTCTTTGTTTCTTTTCTCTCTATAGTTGAGACATAATCTTACACATACATCAACTCCATGAAAATTGTATTAATCTTAATTGACAATTGATTGATATACCTTTATATGAAGAATTAATCGAAAATATATTCATTAATAAAGACTCATTAAAAGGTAAATGGACTAACAAACCATCATACATAACTTAACAAACAATTAGTCTCAAAATAACAACGCTTTGATCAATCGAACTGTTTTCTCTTTTCTATATGTCCTCTCTAAACCTACCTTCATGCATATATACCCCTTGTGTACACCCACTGTGTGCACCTCTTATATATACATCCCTTGTGTACACCCAATGTGTGCACCCTCCATATATTCCCCTTGTGTACGCCCACTGTGTGCACCCTCCATATATATACCCCCCGTGTACACCCACTGTGTGCACCCTCCATATATACTCTCCTTGTGTACACTCACTGTGTGCACCTCTAATATATACATCCTTTTTGTACACCCACTGTGTGCACCCTCCATATATTCCCCTTGTGTACGCCCACTGTGTGCACCCTCCATATATACACCCCTCGTGTACACCCACTGTGTGCACCCTCTATATACTCTCCTCGTGTACACCCACTGTGAGATCTCTTCATATTCTCCCCTTATGTACACCCACTGTGTACACCCACCTAAATACTCCTCATATACACTTCCATCTTCCCATGAAGAAGACGATGACTGCAGAGCCGCTCACCATCGAAGAAGCGTCTGTACAAAGGTTGTCCGTTCCTGTCGTGACTACAACATGAAGATGTACTGGGGCTGTCCGTCTCCCGACGACGATGTCATTGCAAGGGGCTGTTCAAACCCCCTCCACGAGTTCTACCTCCCAAAGGCGAAAGCGAACTAGGGGTTCATCTTGCCCAACGTTTCAATATGTAAATGTATATAAAAAACAAAAAAAGGCTCGCTAGGTCGAAACCCACAACGGCGACGTAGGCAAAAATTAGAACAATTGCACAAAAAAGAAGCCCGCTAGGTTAAAAACCCGCAAGGGCTGCCTAGGCAAAAATAAGGGTGTGCATAAAAAAAAATCAAAGCAAAGAAAAATAGAAGGGGCTATCATCATAGGAAAAGTAAAAGTCCCACTTTCTTTTCACTTCTTATTTTCTATTTTTCTTCCTTTTCAACTCAACTCGACGGCAGCAGTCCGAAGCAGCAACTACAAACGAAGCGGTCCGAAGCAACAAAGTAGCAACGGAGTAACCACCACTCGAACCTGGAATCATCATCAACCGGATCATCCTCGAACTACGCGGAACTGAGTCTCTCACACCAAGAGGAATGTAGGCAACCTCCTGGTCCGGTCCACAAAATATATACAACCCACTTCGAGCCAACTTTCATTCTTTTCTCTCTTCCCCATACACCATAATTTCTTTTCTCTTTCTCGATTAATCAAGGCGTTTATTATTTCGAAACTAATTGTCTAAAGTATAATCATAAGATACATAACTAATCAACGAGGTCCATTCTCGAGCAATCAAAAGACAATTTTGACTAAAACAATTTTCAAATATCTCGAAAAGTCTTATGTTCTACAATCTAGGAAAGAGCTAAACACTTACTTTCTGTCAAGCAGGGGCTTCCTTCCTTTTATACACATACTTCTTGTAAGGTCTAAATGCGAGAAATCCCTCCCGTGTTCCCTCTCTCTCTTCTCTCACTATAACAAAAAGGCTCATGCCAGTCGTCTGTACAATTCTGTCTTTTTCTTTATTTTTGAGTCGACTGAAAAAAAAAACGGCGCTAAAAGAATATACCCACCTAGATTGAAAACCCGCAA
Organism: Campanula takesimana; assembly: GCA_026119855.1. Lineage (NCBI taxonomy): Eukaryota > Viridiplantae > Streptophyta > Magnoliopsida > Asterales > Campanulaceae > Campanula > Campanula takesimana. Next base: position 1,130,998 of record JAOWBW010000364.1, on the reverse strand, counting down.
GGGCGGTCTAGAGAAAAAATAGGGGGGGGGTCTAAAGGAGGTAGCGTTCCCCACCTTATGCCCTCACCAAACTGGGGCTGCCCTAGCTGAATTGGGCCAAGCACTAATGCTCCAACAAGATCATTCCCCACAGAAAGTCATCTCCCTCCATCGAAGCTCAACATGGGTAACCTCTTTTTAATGATCTCACCAAACTGGGGCTGTCCCAATGGAATTCGACTGACTACCGATGCGCCAACAGGATCACTCTCCATGAAAGGCTATCTCTCCACCAAAGTTCAACATGGTTCACCTCTCTCAAGTACCCCCATTCAAACTGGGGCTTCTCCAAACCAAGTTAGGTCAACTGCTTGACTACTCGAAAACACCGGCAACCCGATGAAATCTCACTCACCCGAAAGGCTACCCTAATCAACAAACCCAACGAAGGATAAGTGCTTGAATTAATTAGACTGTAATTAATTATAAGGCATCTGTATAAAGTCCTTACATTTTCAAAAGTTTTTTCTATCACGACACATTATTTATAAAACCGCACACTCGGTCTCCACCAATTTACAATTGTCTTTTATCTCATCCCCGTGATATCCTAACTGACTCGGTCCTACACCTTAGGCTACCCTTGAGTTCTACATCCCATAGGTCTAAAGCCCTAAATCTTCTTTAGGCAGCAATCCTCGACCCAACTAGGGTACCTTTAGCTTGTTCAATGCGCTCCTAGACATGCTATTTACGTACTACTTGCTACTCTACGTGCTGCATGCTACTGTACATATTACATAAGAGAAATATTTATACAGTCATCCATCAATATATACTATGCTACTGTCTGTGCTCTACGCTAACAAAATGCAGAAACTAAGAAGCCGATCCGCTAGTTATCGCCTCGAGTCCTCTTCCGAGGACCTCCACCGGGAACACCATCATTGTCACTAAAAAGAGGAGAACCGCCACACTCTGCCACCTTGCAAAGACTCTTCACCAATCTTCGGTGAAGCCTCCGAATCACCTCACGTAGGCCAGCCTCATGGCAAGTCATAGTCTCATAAGTCCGAGGGGTCACCTAAACAAAAGGCAGAACAGGCATGTCAAGACAAGCCCAAACGAGAGGATGACTCAAGACAGAAGTGGGATAAATAAAAGAAAGGGTAAACAACATACACTGACATGACCCACCGGGATCTGAAACTCCATAGCTACCTCACTCTCCTCATGATGCACCCGTTGAGGGTTATCATCACCGTCTACATGATCATACAGAGGGACTCCAAAACCATGTCAAAGGAAGGACCTGCCGGGCCTGGTACCACCAACTCAACATTCCTCTGTCTCATCTCCTGCAGTCTCTCCTCAATCATAGAATGCGGTTCCCCGAGGCGTGCCCGAGCAAAGTCATCACACGAGGCCCCCTCTAAAACAAACTGTCTAGCATCAAGGCCCTTGGTCAACCTAATCCTATCATGCAGAGACACTAAATAAGTCATGAACAATAGGGGATTCACCAGACTAAGAAGACACTTCCTGCCCCACACCAGGGATATATTCTCTCACTCAAGTAAAGGACATCTCCACCATATCCAGTCAACAACCTCTACTGTCCCATCACCTCAAGCACATCTGTGATCTACAACTCCGATCTAGGGAATAGTAGAACTTTGCCAAAACCTGTAGCTCCTACATCCAAGTCCACCAAACATCCAAGCAGTGGGATCATCGCCGCTGTGCCAGCATTAGAAAAAATGGACTGTGACAACCCATACCAAGTAAATGATTGGGAAGTCACCTCTACATCACCTCCTATGGACTCGAGAGCCACCAATATCCCCTCATATGAACCACTCCTGATGTCGGAGTAGTCAAACCCAATTGATCTCTGAAGCCCGTCCTCACCATTCCTAGCAAGCAAAGTATCGTCACTCCACACTGGACAGCCCGTGAACCACAAACCAGTAATATCCATAAAGTCAGAAGGGGTCACGGTCATCTCTTCCCCCAACCAAAGTGGAATGTACGAGTGGTATCTCACAAATGCTCCTGCGGTGCCATGAACAGATCAGTACTCTTGGTCAACTCTCCTTGACTAGACAAGCTCTCGAAGAATGATCCCAAGCCGGTAGCCCGCACCCTGCTCTGAACAGTCTATGACATCTCCTCTCCCACAAGCTATGCACAACGCTACACGGGCCTCTCAACTTCAAAGGCGGCAATACACCTACAAACACAGATAGGTATACACAGCAAAGGCATGCGATTAACCTAGCAGATTATTTTTTTAAACATGTGTAAATATAAACTGCTGCGTTAGGAGAATCCCCAAAATTCCTAACAAATACTATAAATATCTCACAATCAACTCCGAACAAGTCAAAACAAATCCAAGACAAGTCAACTCCGAACAAGTCCAAAATATTTCAATAATTAACGGCCAAAAATGTAACTTCATCCAAAATAAGCTTTCTCAACGAAACACTAATGTACATTACACTCTAACAAAAGTCAAGCAACACAAAAAAAGCACTTTTAACAAAGTCAACCAAGTCAAAGATCGGTCAAAAATTACAACATTTTCGGACCAAAAATCGCGTTTTTAACAAAACCACCAAAATCAATACATCATACATACTACAGATAAATCAATCAACTTGGGTCAAAATTTACAAGTTTCATAAAAACCCCAATTTAAGGTCATTAAACCCTAAGTACAAAACCCCGTAACTTTGGGTAACTCACAATCAAATCTATCAACCAAAACCCCATATCTTGGGTAATTTGCAAACAAAGCACCTCAACTTAACACCATCCAAATCCAAACCCCATACCTTGAATAATTAACAACCAAACCCCGTAACTTTGGGTAAATTGCAATCAAACCTTTTCGTTCGATGTAATTAACAATCAAACCTTCTCGTTCGAAGTAATTAACAATCAAACATTCTCGTTCGATGTAATTAACGATCAAACCCTTCATTCAAGGTAAATTACAGTCACATCCCTCAAATCCAAAAAAACTTACAATCAAGTCCATAAATTAAACAATTTACAATCAAATCCCCTGCCTTTAGCATTAAACCCCAAACTTCGTTAGTTCACACTCAAAATCTTTATAATCAAAGTAAAATGCAAATAAACCCCGAACTTGGGGATTTACAATTACAACTCTTACAATCAACAAGAATTAACTTAAACCCCATATCTTTGGGTAACTCACAATCAAAATCTTTACAATCAAAGTAAAATGCAAATAAACCCCGAATTTGGGTAATCTACAAATTAAAACTCTTTGCAATCTACATAAGATTCATTTAAACCCTAAACTACGGGTAAAATACAACTAAATCTCTACAAAATTCACTTAAACCCCTTCACATTGGGAAACGCACATCTAAAATCTCTCTAATATCAAACAATCAAAGCTCAAAACCCTAGACTATAGGTAAATACTTAAAACCTAAGCAATAGGTATTTTACTCTACAAATCACTAAAACTTTACATACTCTCCGCTTTGATCCCTCAAACTTGCTCATGTTATACTAAGACATTAAAGTGGGACAATCATACACTTATACTAAAATACATCCCAAAACGCCGGGATTTCTAGGACTTGTCCTTAGTCCGTTCCCATGGTCCGAAAGACCTCGATAAACTTCAAATCCAAATGGCCTAGGAAGGCTTCAAAATTTCCAAAACTAAAAATGGCCTAGGAAGGCTTCAAAATTTCCAAAATTAAAAATGGCCCAGGAAGGCTTCAAAATTTCCAAATGGCCTAGGAAGGCTTCAAAATTTCCAAAATTAAAAATGGCCTAGGAAGGCTTCAAAATTTCCAAATGGCCTAGGAAGGCTTCAAAATTTCCAAAAATTAAAAATAGCCTAGGAAGGCTTCAAAATTTCCAAAATCAAAAATGTCCTAGGAAGGCTTCAAAATTTCCAAAATTAAAAATTGCCTAGGAAGGCTTCAAAATTTCCAAAATTAATGTTTGCCTAGGAAGGCTTCATAATTTCTAAAATTTAATAACTAAACCCAAAAGATTATAATTGAAGTTCGGATCATCCGGAAGCCCTTCATGATTAAGAAAGTTATTTGGCGTAACCCCTGCGAGCTCTAGACAATCGGCGTTACCGTTTACCAAAAATTTTGTGATCTTGAGGACTATACCTCGCTTGGCACCATAGTTTATCAAGGAATTCTGCGAGCTTGAGGACTATACCTCGCTTGGCATCGTAGTTTACCAAAAATTCTGCGAGCTTGAGGACTATACCTTGCTTGGCACCGTAGTTTATCAAGGAATTCTGCGAGCTTGAGGACTATACCTCGCTTGAAACCGTAGTTTACCAAAAATTCTGCGAGCTTGAGGACTATACCTCGCTTGGCACCGTAGTTTACCAAAATGCTGCGAGCTTGAGGACTATACCTCGCTTGGCACCGTAGTTTACCAAAATTCTGCGAGCTTGAGGACTATACCTCGCTTGGCACCGTTCTGCGAGCTTGAGGACTATACCTCGATGGCACTGTAGTTTACCAAAAAATTCTGCGAGCTTGAGGACTATACCTCGCTTGGCACCGTAGTTTACCAAAACTCTGTGAATCCTGAGAACTATACCTCGCTTGGCACCGTAGTTTACTAAAATTCTGCGAATCCTGAGGACTATACCTCACTTGGCACCGTAGTTTATCGAGAAATTATGCGATTATCTGCGCTCTATAGGAAGTTAGAATCCATTCCTAAATCTGTTGTCGATTCTTGAAGCTTCTTGTCGTACTGCGCGCATGGCCTTTATTCTTTTCCCCAATAGAGTCTATTTGCAACGACTTTATTGCTCACGATGATTCGGTCTTAATAAAGGGTAGTGTCCGTAGGATTGTTATCCCCAGCCAGAGTCTGAAGTTTCGTTTCTTTTCCTTTTCCCCAGTAAGGTCCACACGACTTTATTGCTTTACGAATGTTTGTCTATTCCCTGCGAAAAGATGATGTCTCGTTTCTTTCCCCCCCAGCTTTCGAACTACGATTGGCATGATTCCACTTGGATAAGTAGGTAGCCTAACTTAGGTTCAGCTGCTTGACCAAAGTTTACTTCTCTTCCCCTGATTTGGAACACTTATTTCAGATCGGTTCCTTTCTTAATCGACGACCCTCCATGCCTTGTAAGAAGCGTCGCCGAGGGGCTACTGTTAGTACCCGATCTGAAGATTTAGGACTTCCTAGACCTTTAGATATCTCTGAGGACATTTTAGGCAATAAAAACTTGACATGGACTTATCCCGCAGCATTCCAGAGTTCTAGATTGACGAAATCAGTTATAGGTTGAAATCTATCAGGATATTGAGCTGATCCCGAGAACAAAGTGATAAGATTTCACTGAGATCTAGATAACCACACAATCCGGCAACACTGGCCATGCGGCCAGTGTGGGAGTTTTCTGCGCGGCGACTCCTTCCGACTCCTATTCCTTATAAATAGGTGCCTCCAGCTCCAGAGATCGATAACCAATTCATTCTACGAGTTTCAGAGTCAAAACTGACGGGGAAACTCTTAGTTTAAGCCTTTTCAGCACCCTCGAAGCCTCTTGGAATCTTCAAGAAGCTTCAATCATAGTTCTTGCCGATCAAGGTAAGTCCTCTTACTTTTCTTATCATGTTCTTAGGCTAGATCTATCTTATGCATGTTTTCATTATGTTTATGCATCCATATTCATATGTTCTTCATGTGTTCTTCATGTTCTTAGTCTAGATTCATAATATATGCTATATTTAGGGTAGCGATCTTCATGTTTATGTGTTTATTCGTATGTATTCATGATGTTCTTATTATAATGCTAGATTTACGTCTTATCATACATTATATGCTAGATCTAGGATTGTAATCCCTATTTTTGTGCACATGACATAGCCAATGATGATCCTAGGGTTACATCAAACCCTAATACGATCTAGGAACTACTTCTAACCCTAATCTTCCCCCTCTATATGCATGATCCCGCTTCATCTCTCCCCATTCTAATTCATCAATGAACTACACCGACCTGAGCTTCTCATGATGAGAAGAATGTAGGCAATATTCGGATCCAGCCTCAATCACTAACACACACACACACACACACACATTGATTATGATAGAAAGACCGATTCGTCGGGCAATAGGAGTGATAACATGAATATTCTTCTCTTATTGTAATTTGACCCCCGAACCCTATTAATTCTCATAAATGGTTTTCTCAATGTTTTAACAACAAATAAAACAACGTGGCGACTCTCAGTTTTCATCTCACGTATTCACACTTCCACATTTACTGCATCAAAAAAAATGTAAGTTCATATGTGGCGACAATATTTTAAATAAATAGAACTAAATGAAAAAACTGGACCTGCAAACTTTTACGAGTAAGGTCTGATAGTAGCAGATCCTGTAACGTCTATCCTTATTCTTGTTAAATATTTGACTTGCTTGTTAAATTCTTGAACTTGCATAAAATGTGCTAGTTTTACTTGTATTAATTTTTTAACTGCTTTAAAATATTAAGGTGGTTAAATGTTTAGTTTTGACTTTGGGTCATTTGTGAAAATATGACTTTAGGGGCCTTTTTGTTAAAAGTGAAACTTAAGAGGCCTAAGTGTCATTTCTTGAAAGTTGTATGGATAAACTTGTTTTCCTTCTTCTCTGAGTCAATTTTCCCCAAAGTACGTTTTCTCTGTGAAGAAAAGTTAGGTTTAGGGTTTACCCTATTCTCGACTCCTCGAGTTTAATTATTCCTCTGTTCTCGATTCCGATCCCGGATAAATATCCGTGGCGTTGAATAGAGCGTTTCCTGCTGAACAGAAATTAATTTGGGTGAACTTGATTTCGGACTAGGTAAGTTATTAGCTCCCCCTTGCTTGTAATAACATGCATATATGTTATTCCTGATACTTGTACTTGTCAATTTCGTGTTTGGGGTGAATTTTGTAATACTTGTAATTTTGGGACAAAGGGAGTATTAACATATTGTGGAAATGAAGAACTAGAGTTGAAAGTAATGTCTTGAGCATGTTAGTGTACTCCTGGGAATGTTAGAATGTTAGTAAAAGTATACTCCTATGCTTGGGACGGAGAATTCTTAAGCCTGGAAAGAAATTGGGTTTTGCTAGAAATGTAGCGAGCGCCCACTTGGTCCTTACCGAGCGCCCGCCTGATAGCCTAAGGAGCGCCCACTCGACCTCACAACAAGTGCCCAGTTACCTCATGTTTCATGACCAAAAAGTTCTGTTGAACTTGTGAGCGCGCGCCTGGTTTGCGCCGAGCGCCCGCTTGCCCTGCAACCCTAGACCGAGCGCCCGCCCGGGTAGAAGCAAGCACCCGCCCAGTCCCCTGTTTTAACAAAAGTGTTTTAAATCCCAAATGAAATGAAACCTTACCCCTCCTAAGGTATAGAGCCTTAGTATAAGATGTCTTAGCAAGTGTATATGTAACTTTTGGGGCATTAGAACTTATTCTCGAACATGAATATACATAGAACTCAAATGAGAACTTGAGTATAGAGTAAGAACTCTTTTATATGTCTTGGAAGTGCTAAGAACAAGCACTAATGTGTTAAATATGTCTTGATACCAATGTTTTTGCACCTTAGGGGCATTAGAACAAAGTCTTGGACTTGAACATCCTAAGAATAGGATCAAGAACTTGTAAGAGTAAAATGTATAACTCTTATACATGATTGAATGTCTAAAGATTGGAATTATAACTTGAAGTATAAGACAATAAAATCTTGTACATGTCCTAAACATCCATAGAATTGGATTAAGAACTCGAATATAAGATGATAAAATCTTGTACATGCCTTGAAACCAATACATGTGTATGGTAATGAATTTGAAAGTGCTATGAACAAGCACTAACGTGTATGAGACATGTTCTTGATGTATATGTGCAAACATTGCATATAGCTACTTGATAATAATGTGACTTCTTGATTACTTGAAGCATGTTCCTTGTTATGTTCTAGTCCACTACTTTTGGATTAGTTCTACTCTCGTAGTTCAAGTAAATACCTACTTGTGCATTCTTGTGTGAATCCAGCTGGTCCTTGCTTGTTCGGAGGTATATAGGTTCACGCTTATCATGAGGCTGGGGCCAAAGTGATAATCGGGAATCTATGTATCTGCGCTTGACCCCTTACTACAGGCCATAGTAAGGGCATAGCTTCCTTTGTTAGAGCAATACGCCTGATAAAAGTGAATGCTAAACTCGTGAACACCTCGTGAATCTTGATCTTGGGAATGACACTGGTTACCGGGTCTTCTTATATATACTGCATAAGCAGTTTCTTGATATTGGTCGTGATTGTCAAAAGTAATACAAGCTACGACAACAATGGTATTCTTGGGAGGGATAGGGAAGGAAGCAATATCCTTTGTAACGTGTTAGCTTAGCCTTATGTGTTACTTGATGAGTTGGTTTAGCCTCTCATATACTTGTTACTTGATGATACTTGATACATGATTACTTGAATATCTACTTGAATTGCATGATAACATGTCATGTAGTTGCATCTAATAGCTTACTGAGATTTATCTCACCCCATTCCTTGTTTATTTGTTTTCCTTAGATCAAAGGAAGGCTAGTGATAGTGCGCAGTGAGGCTCGACATAGCTAGGAGCTTACTATGCAAGTTGTTATTCTTTTGGGGACAGTCTTGTATAGTACTTGTTGTCCCTAGACATCTTGTAATGCCAGCTTATGTGCTAGGCATGTCTTCCGATGTATGTAACCAAGTTTGGTTATAATTTTCTTGTCTAGAACTCGTGTTGTGAGCTATTTTAGCTCCTTACTCTAGAGTATATATATCATGTCAGTTTGTTATAAGCAGATGTCATCCTGTTTCTTGTTAGTTTCTTGATTCTTGTTAGTCATGCGCAGCAGGTTCGAGGTTCTATTAGGGAATCCCGGGACTTGGGGGCGTGTCAGATCCAATGATGCAATAGCAAAACCCAAGAAAAAATAGTGGTCACTTGTAGTTTGGAGTTAGACAAGGACATTGTCAAAGCCCAAAATGTAAGAATAGACCATACCAGTAGAGAGTATACATCCGTTTCGCTATTGATGCTAATAAAATAACGCAGAGCCAAGGCAGCATGTTCCTACATTGGGAAAACAATGAAAGCATGATACACAAAGTTGAAAGATGTACCGGAGCAACGAGTATATTGCAAAACTGACATGTGTACTTTCATTTATTTTCAATTTCACTAGCAAACTTTGGAAACATCAAATGTGGTTTGCGTACTTTCATTTTCAAAATTTTGAAACGACTTTTTTAACACCCGTCAAAAAACATAACGGGACACTCCAAAAACTTTCATCCGTTAATTTTTTGTAACATAAGTTTTTTTTTTTTTTTTTTTTTTTAACAAGGATTACATAATCAAATGGGTCTTCATTAACTTGGTGGGTTTCAACATATTTTAAACCAAAATATCTTCATCTTTTGGAAACCTTATATCCTTTCATTCTCACTCCCCTTCCTTCTTCCCTTGTCTCTGTCCATCCCGTTCAACACAGTGCCGCCGCCGCCATGGTTGTTCAGCCGACAAGCATATCCAAGCAATCCCACAGTCCTCTCTCCTCTCTACTCTCTTCCTGTCTATCCTTTCTCCCATCCTCTCCTCAACCTAGAAATCAAAATTTGTAACCAAAAATCCAGATCCAGAAAGTTTGAGTTTCTATTTCGTTGTTTTCTTAATATTAGGGTATTTTATTGCAATTGGTGTCTTGTTTAAATCTCGTATTTTTCTGTTTGATTTCGATTTTAATTTTGATTTCAATGGCCTTTTTTGTGATGACGTTGGTGATGAAAGAGGTGTTGGTGGTGGTAGTCGCCGGAGTTAACGTTTGGTGGCGGGTGGTGGTAAGACTGCAGTTAGGTGGTGGCCGGTTCCCCCTTCTCTCCATCTCCGCAGAATTCTTCGTCTCCGGCGGCTCTCAACTTCTCCGGCAATGACTTGATCTCAGGTTCGATTGCTTTTCTCCGGCGAACCTCAAATCTGCTGAAAACTCTGGGGATTTATCTAAAATTGATGGTTCTTCAAGATCTATGACATATTTCGTTAGAAAACAGGAGAAATCGCGAGATTAAGGCTCGCCGGAGTGGAAGGAGGCGGCCGGAGTGCAAGGGGGAGTCCGGCGTTTCTTGGGGAGGGTAAAGAATAAATAGAAAGTTTAAAAAGGGTGAAAATGATATTTATCTTTATCAGAGGTGGGTTAAAAAAATAACGTCTGTTACAAAAAATTGACGGATGATTAGTTTTTTGGAGTGTCTCGTTATATTTTTAATGGGTGTTAAAAAAGTCGTCTCAAAATTTTGAAAATGAAAGTACGCAAACCACATTTGATGTTTCCAAAGTTTGCAAGTCAAATTGAAAATAAATGAAAGTACGCATGTTAGTTTTGCAATAAACTCCCGGAGAAACATAACTACAACAGATAATATACTCCCTCCGTCCCGGAATGATGTTCCCATATTTTTATGTCAATTTAAGTGAACTTTGAGTAATAATTTACTGTTACTTCCTCTGTCCCGGAATAAATGTCCTACTTGTTGGAATAAAATATTCGCACAAGTTCAGATTAAACATATTTAATCAATTAAGGGGCCATCCCGATTTCAATTGTAATACAATTTATAGCCAAAGACAGAACATAATAGCAAAGGAACACGTAGCAGACAAAACAACAAACAGAAACAAAAGGAGTCAGAAAACTTATCATCCAGGAAAGTGTAACACTTGGTAAAAGATGAAGGGAGCATCTTTTCGGTTAGGCATCTTCCACAAACTTAACCTTGCAGCAGTAAAATGCACAGCTACAGCTACGGCTACGGCTACGGCTACAGTAATGTTGGTTCAAATCTAAAAAATATCAGCTTTTGTTCGCATCATATCCAAACCCACACGTACACTCTGGTTTAGTGTGCTTAATATTGCTTTTGGTGCACAACTAGAATTCTGAGAGGCTTTCTGTTTGTTTCGTTTTTCGGACGTAGCTTGTGCTTAGATCTGACGTTTAGCCTTAATATCCTCAACATCTATCTCAATTGCATTCTTAACCATCCTCTTTATTTCTTGTTGTTTGCTTTTTGTTATTCCGTGATGGTTTTGGTCTAGTCCCCCATCACATTTAATTTTTTCTTCTTAATAAAATTTAGGGGGTTTTTGCCCTTGTCGATTTAAAAAAAAAAAAAAAAAAAAAAACCCATCTCAATTGCATTCAAGCACTATACATGTATTCGCTTCTATGCAGCGTTGACAAAGCTATGCTATTCTCACGTTCCTTTTCACATCACTTTTAAACATCACCCCTTCTACATCCCTTTCCTTACTAATTAAATTTTAACTCATAATCATTTCATCCTTCATATATCGATATACTGAATCTGAATCTTGTTTGCTATGCAGTAAAAAATCATCCACATTCACAAGGCACCTCTGCTCATACAATATGCACCTAGGTCTTAGATAGTAATGGCCAACTTCTACACTGAATCACTATGCGGGTCCACAAGCTTAAACTAGAATAACTTACAGTCTACCAGATAAAGAAATCAGAGACAGATTAGCCTAGCATTCTCCATTTGTTTGAAGTATTCCATGTTTGTTAAGAATTTATCTGATACCAAGAATTTGGCTTTTCTTTTCCCTTTTTGTTTTTCTTTCAAATAAGAAGAAATCATTTGATTAGAGAACAAGATACAAAAGGCTTCCCAAACTAAGAAGTTACACTGAGATACAATCTAACAGCAAAGTAATAACAACAAAAGAAAGCAATCTAATCTGAACAAGCACGTAGCAGCAGCAATCAAACGTGAACCACTAACATAACATAGCTCTCCAATTTCCACACAAATTTGTCACTTATAATCTGCTGAAGGCACCAATTGACGAAGCCCCTAGAGAAGCTAGAAATTGGAGATTTCCTTCATGAGAAAAGGATTATGTTTGATCTCAAAATATTCTCGCATTCCTTTCTATTCTTATGCGCCACAAAAATATTACGTCTACACAAACTATCCACATCCTTATGCTTAACCCACAAACATGATGCTTGAAACATTAAATTGAGAAGGGCGAACCCAACTCATCCAAAATCCTGAACATTTTACAACAAATCCCAAGAGACAAGACAGTAAAGAAAAGATGATCATGTGAATCCCTCTGGTCACAACAAACCACAAAAATATAGGCGGATAAATCTTTAAAAGGTCTACGCCTCTACAAAAGGTCGTTAATATTTAGCCGATCAAAGACTAGAGACCATAGAAGGCCTTCAACTTCAGAGCAATCTTGGAGTTCCAAATAAATGAAGCCAATAGAAGGAAATCAGGAATTGAGACTAAGATATTTATAAAGAAAATCTGAGTGCATACATAGAAAAGACAAAGTCCAAAAAGATTTAAGTAGACAAAATCCACCTGGTTCTGTTGACAGCAGATGCGCCAGCCTGGCCCGCAAGTTGACGCTTCCATGCATATGCAACGACGGCACTGTCCGGACAAACTAAAGGCATGTGGAGACCCCAAGAATTACTTCTTGACTGTTTGGGGTGAAAATTTCACTACATCTTGCATCTTGAAGCTTCAACATGGATCAGCAACGTGACGATACAACTTGACCTGGTATCCTAATGTTTTACCACTTGCAGAGTTAGTTATCGTAGCCCTATTTTTTAGGGGACATTATCAACTCATGCTGAGCCAAAAGACTCAGTCAAAAGACACATGTTTTAATCAACACACATCAATCAAAGTCCAAGCAAAACGGAGAGATAACGTCCTCAACAAACAACTCCGAGATTTAAGGGATAGATTAGCTAGTTCATTTTTCTTTAATTTTTGGTATTTAAAGATAGCATCAACACATGTAAAACACACACTCTTTCTCACGCAATTGTACTGCTCTCTTAACTTACATTCCTTCTTGCCATCAACGATTACTAAGGCCGGTGAATAAATTGTTCAAGGGGATTTCCTCGTTAAAATACCCTGTTCATTATTTCTTGAATCTTAAAGTATTAAATTCCATTGCACCCAATTTATTCTTAGAAGTTTAGTTTCATAAATTTGACCAAAACAATTTGGCGCCATCCGTGGGAACTTTGGTTTTTTAACTGCTAAAAGGATTCAAGATGTCTACCGAAATGTCTGTTGCGGCTACTCCATTCGGAACAGGTTCCCGACTTGAGCCCATTCCTATCACCTCTGAAGTTCAAACTTCCACCCACAATGCAAGCCTTGTTACTAATCCTGCACGAGCGCTGGTTGGAACGTCTGCTGGAGCTACCCAAGAGATCCCATTAGACATCGCCTCCAACCTGACCAACATGATGGGCGATTTAAGGCGACAAATAATGCTGCAGACTGATACCTCCACGATGTTGATGAATAACATCAGCAGGTTGCAACGTGAAGTCTCTACACTCTAAGCTGGTTCATCTTAGTCACGTCAGAACTCGCCACCAAGTGTCCTTCAAGCTGTCAATCCCAGCATGGGGACTAACATGTTTTCACCATACCAACCCAGGATGCTCATCATTGATTGGGACTCAGGAGTATTTAACGATAGAGTGAGGTTCATACCGATGACCAGTGCAATCAACACTGACAGTGTAGTGACCAATCCTGAAACCATCCAGACAACCTCTGCAGCCTTTATGACACCTACATCAGGACCAACAGGGAGTGCTAACCCTCAACTTGATTTTAGTACTTATCATGTTACTGCTAACCATGATGCAGGAAACTCAATGAACAGGCAGTTATAAGAATTAAGGGAAATGGTGATGAACGTACTAGGAGTAACGTTGCCCTACCACCAAGCTTCTCCAACGTGTTACAACGAATCCCGTTTTGCACCAACCATTGCCAACATGGTGATACCTAAAAAGTTCACTGTTCCTCACATGAAGCTATATGATGGCACTACCGGTCCATTGGAGCACATTGACTTGTACCAAGAGAAGATGGATGTGATCCACATCCCTCTACAATTTAAAAAAGCTTGTCTTTGCAGGGGATTCGGTTCAACCTTAACTGGCGCAGCCTTGAGATGGCTCATCAACCAACCCTAGGATCTATTGGATCCTATGCTCAACTTATTAATATGTTTACTAATCAATTTTCTGGCAACAGAGTCTTCGAGAAACTAACTAGTGATCTCTACAAGATAGTTCAGCAACCTGATGAATCATTAACGGATTACTTGAGCAGATTTAATAAAGAGGTTGTTGATATCCCCAACCTAGACATGTCTACAGCCAGTGAAGCATTCAAGATGGGACTCAAGAATGATTCTTCCTACTATAAGAATTTAGTAATGACTCCTTGTAGGAATTTGGAGGAAGTCAGAACAAGGGCAATCAAATTCATCAGGTTGGAAGAAGATAATTTGATGCAGGAAAAAGCCATCAAGAAAAATGCCACTCCTGAACATTCTGGTGGCAAGATGGAATCATCACATAATAGATCAAACAGGGGAAAACCCTACTCTAAACCTGATCGCTCTAGAATTAATATTTTTGATGAAAATGATGATAATGATGATGAGGATGAAACACTATACCCAAAGATAGATGACTACTGTTTTTCTGGTGACATTACAGGATTACTGCATGCTGTGGACAACTTGGGCGAGAAAGAAAGATAGCCAAAGAAGAATGATAAGCTGTCTGCCTGGAAAGACAAGTCAAAATTTTGTGCCTACCACGAAGACTTCAGAAACTCCACCGAGAATTGCATTGCCCTAAGGAAAGAGATCAATCTTCTTCTATCTAAGGGATTTCTTAAGGAATTACTTGGCAGAAGGCGCAGAAGTACTAACAACTAGGAGCAACAAGCTGAAAAATCTGATGCCTCCTCCAGCTCTAACTAAAGTGGTCAACATGATTTGTGGAGGGTCAGACATTTGAGGCACATCTTACTCCGCTGCAAAGCGTCATGCTGCAGATTTAAAAGAAGACAGGTTGAACTTGCCAACAAATCCCTCTGAGAAAGTCAACAACCAGGAGATAACGTTCGATGAAGATGACAAGGGTGACATACAAGATCCTCACCATGATGCTTTGGTTGTAAAGTTACAAGTTTCCAATTGTTTAGTGAGATGTATTCTCATTGATAACGGGAGTTCTGTCAACTTAGTAACAACTGACGCCCTGGATGAAATGGAGATCCCTCTCAATCATGTTACAAGAAATTCTTCTGTTCTGGTTGGATTTAGTGGCGAAACCAAACAGACTTATGGAGAGATTAAATTTCCAGTGTATATTGAAGGGGTAAACTCGATGGAGAGGTTCTGCATGATAGATTGCAAGTCATCTTACAACATCATCTTTGGGAGGCCCTAGATTCACAATATGAAGGCGATACCATCAACCTATCATCAATGTATCAAGTTGCGAACACCCTGGGGTGTAGTCAAGGTGAAAGGGAACCAACAAAATGCAAAGGAATGCTACAAGGTGTCTATGAAGGTGACAACCATGCCTAGGAAGGCATAACAATTAAAGAAGAAGACACGGGATGTTCTAGAGGTAGCTGAACATGATGTAAAGGAAGTTCAACTTAACCCCTGCAATCCCGATGTCAAAATTTTAGTTGGAACAGATATTCCTCCTAAAATCGAGGAAGAAATTATAGAATTCTTGAAGAGAAGGGCCAAATGTTTTGCTTGGAAGCACGAAGACATGACTGGTATTAGTAAAGATATCATTACTCACAAGTTGAACATTGATCCCAACATCAAACCTGTCCACCAGAAGAGAAGAAAGTTTGCACATGAACGCAACCAGATCATAAAAGAAGAAGTTGAAAGATTACTGAAGTCCAAGATGATCAGGGAAGTTGATTATCCAAAGTGGTTGGCTAACGTGGTCGTGGTAGAAAAGAAGAATGACAAATGGCGTGTATGTGTGGATTTTACAGAATTGAACAAGGCGTTCCCTAAAGATCCATTCCCTTTGACCCACATTGATTCCTTGGTAGATACGATAGCAGGCCATGACATCCAAACTTTTATGGACGCTTCATCAGGATTTCAGCAAATACAAATGGAGCCCTTAGACCAGGAAGACACCGCCTTTATCTCACGGAAGGAATCTACTATTTTATTACGATGCGGTTCGGGTTAAAGATTGCAGGAGAAACTTATCAGAGACTGGTAAACAAGATGTTCAAGGATCAGCTTGGAGAAACCATGGAGGTCTACATTGACGACATGGCGGTAAAGTCAAAACACATTGAGGATCATGTTGAGCATCTTAGAGAAGCTTATGATATTTTGGAAGCCTTCAACATGAAGCTAAATCCCTCGAAGTGAAACTTCGGTGTCAGAGTTAGAAAGTTCTTTGGTTATATAGTAACTAAGAGGGGCAATGAAGATGAGTCTCCCAATGTTGGTGTATATGCCCTAGGCATGTTATTTGGCACTTTGTTTGACAATGTTTGTTATCACTTTTCATTTATTTAAAGAGATGATTTGAATTATTATTTGTTGTTTCATGTTTTGTTATAATAATCCCTGTCCCTAGTACTTATGAAAAGCTAGTATAAGTTTAATTAGATAATCATATTGATGATTATGTGTATGTGATATAAGTTAAACTTATGGGTAAATGTTGGTGAACATATACTGGACATGACCCAAAGTTGAGGTTTATGTCATGGTCATAATGTCATAATTAAACCTCTAAATAGTTATATCATTGAATCCTTAGACCTGAGATTATTACGGTCTTCCACATAGTGGAGATCATGTTTGACATATTCAAACGTTACTCTTAACCAAGTAATTATAAATGATATGATTGGCATGATCAAAGCTATGTAGGGAAGTATAATAAATCAAGATGGGATTTGTCCCTCTTTATGAGAGATGTAAGGCTTGGGCCCCTCGATGAATAGTATTGATGAAATGCATGACCGTGCTCAAATGAATTGATATGCTCAATATCATTTGTGTTACCAAAAACTATTTGGAATTGATAAAACTATTGCGCATTATAAGTTGACCATTGACCATGGCTTACGCTCAATGAAATCGTGGACAAAAGGATTTTAATATGTTCTATAAAGGATTCACGAACTTTGACAAGTTATATTAACTGGCTAGTCATGATGGCTTGCTAGAGTCCGCTCATGATTTATGTTATCAAATGGTTTTGATCACATTTCCAACTTAATATAATCCTATGGGGTCACACACAAAAGAACAAATTGCAAAAGGGGCAAAATTGGAATTTCGTAAGAGTCTTAAAATTGGATTTTAAGAAAAACAAAATCTGACCAGAAAAGGTGACCCGATCGGGATTTGTAAAATACCCGGTCGGGCACTGTCCTTGACCCAGTCGGGTCTTATGTCTTGCCCGATCGAGCACTTTCTGTTCCGAAAATCTGATTTTTGGACTCCGGGTTTTGATGGGAATTAGACTTTTAAGCCTAAACTAGTTGGGATTAAAAAGTATAAATACCCCTCTCAAACCCCTAGGTCAAGAGTGATTATTGTAATCAAAATCAAAATCCTCCAAGAGAGAAAAACTAGTCTTCTTCTTCCTCGAGAACAAGAACCCTAGTTTTCATATAGCCTCCATAGTAGAAGTGTGTTCTATTGGGTCTAGCAATCCAGATCAAGAAGGTGTTCTTGATATTCGTTCGTGTGTGGATAAACATAGAGGCCGTTGGTCTCAACTCCATCAAGTTCGTGATCCAAGATTTGAGGTCGTGTTCCTGCGATCGTGATTCAAAGAAGCGCGAAGAACAAAGATTGAAGATCTAAAAATTTTAAAGCATCACCACGATTAGTATTCTAAATTCACCTCCATATTAATTTAATCATCTTGAATGGATCTAGGCTTTTGGGTTTATTCCGCTGCGCATGAATGTGCAAAACCCAACACCCAAAACCATTAAGGATGTGCAAAGGCTTATAGGGAGAGTGGCGGCTCTCAACAGATTTATCTCCAAATCGTCAGACAGGTGAATGTTGTTCTATGATTTCCTTAGAAAAAATAAGTTGTTCCAGTGGACAGATGAACATGAAGCAGCCTTCATCCAACTCAAAGAATACCTCACAGCTCCACCGTTGTTGTCGAAGCCAGAGCAAGGTGAACCTTTATACTTATATCTTGCAGTATCTGAGAATGTGGTCAGTGTAGTCTTGGCCAGAGAAGAAGATAGTGCACAACTTCTCATCTACTATGTAATTACGTAAATCTCTACTTGATTAGGAAACCATGTACTCTCATCTTGAGAAATTAATACTTGCTTTAATCGTTGCTTCAACTAAATTGCGCCATTATTTTGAGACTCATGCTATTACTGTAAAGACTAACTATCCTATCAGCAATATGATGAGAAAACCTGAGATGTCAGGTAGGATGGCTAAATGGTCCGTACAACTTAGTACTTACGACATACAGTATGAGGCAAGAACTGCAATCAAGTTACAAGCTCTAGCAGACTTTGTGACAGATTTTAGTCCCAACTTACAAGCTGAGGTAGAACTCAAAGTCAAAACAACTTGAAGGCATTGGTCCACCTTGGTATTGGATGTTATACACATATGGAGCTTCCAATACCAGGGGCACAGGTTTGGGAATTGTTTTGAAGTCACCCCAAGGAGACCTAATCCCTGAAGCTGTAGCTTGTGAGTTCAAAGCAACAAATAATAAGGCTGAGTATGAGGCCCTCATTATGGGTTTGACTACCGCTTTAAATTTAAATGTCAAACGATGTGTATACTGATTCCTTGTTGCTCGTTAACCACTTTAATGGATCTTATACTGCTAAGCAGACCAGGATGACAAGTTATCTCCAACATGCTAAGATGTTAGCAGGTCAATTTGTAGATTTCACCTTTGAACAAATCCCACGTAAAGAAAATGCTGAAGCAGATGCCTTATCCAACCTAGGTTCAAGATGCAGAAGCATGTTAAACAATACCATACCTATCGTTCATATCATGTATCCCGCCATAGATCAACCTGAAGTATGCCAAGTTGACGACCATTCCGATCTAGCAACCAGCTCCGTTGACAATTCAACACCTTGGACGCTGCCCATAATCAAATTCTTGCAGGATAGGACAATTCCAATAGATGTCAAAAACCCAAGGTCATTCAGGATAAAGGTATCAATATTAATTTTAATTGACAATGTTCTGTTTAGAAAATCTTTTACAGGTCGATACATGAGGTGCCTAGAACCAGAACAAGCTAAAGAAGTCCTAAAGGAGTTACATGATGGTGAATGTGGCAACCATACTGGGGGAAAATCAATATCTTCTAAGGCATTGAGAACATGTTACTAATGGCCAACCATGCGTCAAGATGCAGTCAAATATGTTCAGAAATGTGACACATGTCAAAGACATAGCAACATCTTGCACTAACCTGCCCAGCCGCCGCATCCTATTCTATCACCTTGGCCATTCATGCAATGGGGGATGAATATAGTTGGAAAGCTGCCAAAAGTGCCTGGAGGCAAAGTATTCATGCTGGCTATGACAGACTATTTCTCAAAATGGATTGAAGCAGAAGCCTATGTGAAAGTTAGGGATAAAGAAGTGATCTCCTTCCTGAAAAAGGAACATTATTAGCAGGTTTGGAGTCCCATCTTAAATTATATGTGACAATGGTTCTCAGTTCATCATCAAGAAGACTTAAGACTTCTGTACAAGAGGGGGAATCAAGTTGATAACATCTACACCAGTACATCCTCAGGCAAACGGCCAAGCTGAATCCAGTTACAAGTTTATAGTTAACAACCTGAAGAAACGACTTAGTCAAAAGAAAGGAAGATGGGCCGAATAACTACCCTTAGTTCTTTAGGCAGATATGACCACTCCAAAGACTGCAACTGGATAGACCCCTTATTCCTTGGTTTTTGGAACATAAGCCGTTATCCCTATCAGGGCCGGTCCAGTGAATTTTGGGGCCCTAGGCAAGCTATTTAATTGGGGCCTTAAATTTTTTACGGACATTCCTAAATTTACTTTTATCAGTCTTTCCGTCTTCAGTTTTTTACGGAGGTGTCAATTTCCGATTTTCTTAAGTTTTTAACACTCCTAGAAAGTTGGACCCTAAATTGAATCGCCAACACACAAGATATTTTTGAAAATTTTATTGATAAAAATATTGACTTCTAGATTGTTTTTTTTTTTACGATGTCCATAAATATTGAGTTTTAGACTTAGACAATTGAGTTTATATAAATTTTAGTAATATTGCAAAGAATATAAATAAACATTTCACTAAACTTGGAAGGAATGGAGCCCAGTTATTAAGTTTGGAAGAGTAAGCCCAAACTAGGAAAAAAAAAGTTGTCTTGGTAAAAGAATAAAAATAACTAGCGTGTAGATCGAACCCAGTTATGTTAGGCGCTGTTGATCATTCCTGTCCAGCCATGACCAACTGAGCAACAACAATTCTGGATAAAATTGTTGGTGTTTATTGTATACTACCTCTGTTTCACGTCACTGGAGATTTTTGGTCAACTTAATATCGTTTTGACAAAGACTTTAAAGAAAAATTTATGATCCTAATAAAAATTATAAAATGATTCATCATAAAAAAAACTCTCAATCACATTTTTAAATTTTTTATTAAGATCATCAAATTTTCTTTAAAGTCTTCATCAAAATGATATTAAGTTGACCAAAAGTCTCAAGTGATGTGAAATGGAGGGAGTATATCATAAAAATAAAAATTTGGGGGCCCTGATTTCGATAAAAAATTTGGGGGCCTAAGGCCTTACTCGCCTGGCTACAGGGTCTGATCCCAGTAGAGGTCATTATCTCAATAGCTAGATATGGTCTGACAACTCCAGAAGACAATCAACTTGTTCTTGCTGAAGACCTTGATACTATTGATGAACTCAGAGTTATGGCTAAGATCAGGATGGTGTAAGATACCCGCGTGGAGGCATGAGGGATCGAACATGGAACATCCTAAAAAAAACTTAACGGAGTCGCCACATTAACTTAATTTTAAAACCTAATTTAATGAAAAAGGTTTGAGATTGTGAGTGTTGGGTTTTGAGCAAACATGCGCAGCGGAATAAACCCAAAGTCTAGATCCATTCAAGATGGTTAAACTAATACGGAGATGAATTTAGAATACTAACCGCGGTGATGCTTTAAAATTTTCAGATCTTCAATCTTTGTTCTTCGCGCTTCAAGAAATCACAAACGCAGGAACACGACCTCAAGGCTTGGATCACGAACTTGGAGGAGTTGATTGCAACCCCCTCTATGTTTATCCACACGCGAACGAATCTCAAGAACTCTTCTTAATTTGGATTGCTAGACCCAATAGAACATGTTTCTATTATGAATGCTATATGAAAATATTGTTCTTGTTCTTGGGAAGAAGAAGAAGAACAGATTTTTCTCTCTTGGAGGATCTCTAATTGATCAAGTATCAAAATTTTCTGATTAGGGTATTGAGAGAGGTATTTAAACTCATTAAACCTAAACCCTTTAGGAGAAATAGGTTAAATCCCGTCACAATACGAAATCAGGAAATCTGGCCCGAACAGGACCTGCTCGGCTGAGTCCTTTGAGGCACTCGGCCGAGCGCCTCTTAATTTTGTCTTTCTATTTCTCTTGCTCGGCCGAGTCCTTTGAGGTGCTCGGCCGAGCACCAGCAGAAAGTCATTTTTATCCTTCTAAACATTTCGTTCTTTTGTGTGTGACCCCATAGGATTATATTAAGTTGGCAATGAGTCCAAACACATTTGTACTCATAAATCATGAGCGGACTTTAGCAAGCCATCATGACTACCCAATTAATATAACTTGACAAAGTTCGTGAATCCTTCATAGAATATATCACAATCTCTTTGTTTCACGATGTCTATTGAACGTAAGCCATGGTCAATGGTCAACTTACATAGTTCAATGCTTTCTCGATCCCGAATGTATTTATAAGACAAATCTTATTTGAGCACGGCCATGCATTTCATCAATACTATTCATCGAGTGGCTAAAGCTTGACATCTCTCTTGACGAGGAACAAATCCCTTCTTGGCTTATTACTCTTCCCTACATGACTCCGATTACGCCAATCATATTCTTTATAGCTAACCGGTTAGGGGTAACGTTTGAATATGTCAAACGTAATGTTCATTAAGTGGAAGACTGTAATAACCTCAGGTCTTAAAGATTTCATTGATATAACTATATGAGACTTAATTATGACATTGTGACCTTGACAAAAATCTCATATGGGTCAGTCCAGTATTTGTTCTCCAACAATACCCACAAGTTTAATTGTATCCCATACACCATAATCATCATATGATTATCTATTAAACTTATTCTAGTAATTAATCATAAATATCAGGGGCGGGGATTATTATAATAAACATGCAAAGGATATAATAATGAAACATTCAATATCTTTATTAAAACATAATCAAGAGATAACATTAATTGTTCACATAACGTGCCTAGAGCATACAACACCAACAATCTCTCACTTGCACTAGGCCTAATTAATGTATTGAATACCCATAGACCTAACATGACCATCATGCTTCGCTTTGGGAAGACCCTTTGTTAATGGGTCGGCAATGTTATCATCAGTTGGTACTCTGCATATATTCATGTCTCCTCTATCAACGATCTCTCGAATGATATGAAAACGCCTAAGTATGTGTTTGGATTTTTGATGCGATCTAGGTTCCTTTACTTGAGCAATAGCACCATTATTATCACCATAAAGGTCCATTGGATTAGCAATGCTAGGAACCCACCTCTAGTTCACCAATTAACTTCTTAATCCAAACAGCCTCTTTAGCAGCATCGGATGCAGCAATATACTCTGCTTCAGTTGTAGAATCTGCGATGGTACTTTGCTTAGAACTCTTCCAGCTAACAGCGCCTCCATTAAGCACAAATATAAATCCAGATTGTGATCTAGAATCATCATTGTCAGTTTGGAAGCTTGCATCTGTGTAACCACTTACAACAAGATCATCTTCCATACCTCCATACACCAAGAACGAATATTTAGCCCTTCACAAGTACTTAAGAATCGTCTTGACTTCAATCTAGTGACACTCACCGGGATCTGATTGGTATCTGCTCATCATACTCAAAGCATACGAGACATCGGGTCTAGTACATATGATGGCATACATGATGGATCTAATAGCAGAAGCATATGGGATTCCAATCATTCTCTCACGCTCATCAGTCGTCTTAGGACACTGATTCTTGCTTAGAGTAATGCCATGACCTACTGGAAAATTTCCTCTCTTAGAGTTTTCCATGCGGAATCTCTTAAGAACTTTTTCAATATATGTATCTTGACTTAAACCAATCAGTTTCTTAAATCTAACACGATAGATCCTTATGCCAAGGATATAAGCGGCTTCTCCCATATCTTTCATTGAAAAACACTTTCCTAACCAAGTCTTTACAGACTGCAGTGCAGGAATATCATTTCCCATGAGCAATATCTCATCAACATGTAGTACTAGAAATAATACTATGCTCCCACTAATCTTCTTGTATACACAAGGTTTATCTTCGTTCTTTATGAAGCCAAACTCTTTGACCGATTCATCAAATCAAAGATTCCAACTCCTAGAGGCTTGCTTCAATCTATATAATGATCTTTGCAACTTGCATACTTTGTTAGAATTTTCTGGATTTACAAAACCTTCAGGTTGTGTCATATAGACATCCTCAAGTAAGTTCCCGTTAAGGAATGTTGTTTTGACATCTATTTGCCATATCTCATAGTCAAAATATGCGGCTATGGCAAGTAAATTATAGACTTGATCATTGCTATGGGCAAAAAGGTTTCATCATAGTCAATTCCATGGATCTGCCTATAGCCTTTTGCTACAAGTCTAGCTTTATAAGTATGCACCTTTCCGTCCATGTCAGTTTTCTTTTGGAAAACCCACTTCCATCCTATGGTTTTTACACCTTCGGGCACGTCAATCAAGTTCCAAACTTGATTATCATACATGGAATTAATTTTAGATTCCATGGCTCCAAGACATTTATCCGAATTAGGAGCGGACATCGCTTCTTGGTAGGAAGTAGGTTCGTCATCAACTATGACTTCTACTTCATTCCTATCCGTCATGAGAAATCCATATCTCTCAGGTTCGGATCACGCCCAACCAGTTCTGTGAAGAACTTGAGTATTCTGATTAGGTTCCACAACTCCTTTTGAAACTTGACCAGATCCAACTATCAGTTCCATGTAATTTTCGGGTTCTTGAACCTCTTCAAGACTAATTTTACTCCCACTATTTCTTTTAGAGAGAAACTCTTTCTCTAGAAAATCACCATCTCGTGCAACAAACACTTTGTTGTCCTCGCGGTTGTAAAAGTAGTATCCTTTAGTTTTCTTAGGATATCCCATGAAAATACATTTATCAGACTTGTGTGCGAGTTTGTCAGAGATGAGCCTCTTGACATATGCCTCTGTAGATACCCCGGGGGACCACGGCTTGGCTAGAGAGCGTGAATTACCTAGGATGTCTACTTGATTTTAAGAGTCGCCACCTATGTTTTAGAGGAATATAAGAAAAACCTAAAAAGAGCCAATTTTATATACAAAACCAGAGATTCGGGAAAAGATGGGTTCGGGGGTTAGGTGACGGAGTGGGAAGTACTTAAACACCCACTCCGCCCCGCTTACGCGGGTCTTGCTACTTTTGGTGTTCTAATGCTAAAAAGTCCTTCTATTAATATTAAAATGTGCTAACAATTATATAGTAAAGAAAAGGGGAATTAAAAAATAATTTCTTTATTTATTAATTTATACTAAAAGATTACATGTTAAACTATTCTAACAATTATAATAAAATAAAAGTGGAGGAATTTAAAGTAGAATTGGAATGTAGGGAGATAACCTTAACTAACTTCAATATGTGAAGTAGTCATATTGGTTATGTCCCATTAATGGGGATTGCATACATTTAAGAAGAAGAAAATAGAAGAAAAATGAAGTTGTACCTTAAGAAGAGGACTTCAAACGTGGACTTAAAAATGGTGTTTTGTTGTGGAGAAATTGTTGTAGAACAATTTTATGTAGAGTCTTGTTACGAAGAACTCTTGTTGGGAGAATTTGTGTAGAGAATTGTGTATAGTGTGTGTATAGAGAAAATTCAAGTCTAAAAATGAGGTCTAAGAGAGGTAAGAGAGATCAAAAAGAGATGAAAAGAGGCCCCCTTCCAATGGTGGATTGGAGGGGTTTTTATAGTTGAAAGGGGATGTTTTGGGTGCCAAAACGGAGTCACAAAGATCAGTTTCCCGGGCAAAATCATGTAAAATGAGCAAGGGAGAGATTCTTGGATAGAATCTGTAACTGATACGCCCAGACGCGCGCGCATCCCATATAGTCGGCAGGAGGCGCGCGTGTCTGGCCCCAAAGGGCGGAGGCGCGCGACTTTGAAATGGCGATTTTGACAGAATGGACTAGAAAGTTAACTATGTTGTGCAGTTTAGTCCAAAACTGGCGGAATCAGTTAAGAACTTAACCGAACTAACAGAAATTAACAAAAACAAGTAAAGTAAAAATACTATGTATGCAATCGGGGTGAGAGGTCCAAGACGAAGTGTCTACAGAGCCCCTCGGCGCGAAGCAAAATGCGTTGACGAAAGAAAGACAACCGCTGAGGACATCGACAAGAGAAAACAAAGACTCGATAAAGCAGGAATTTGAAATTACGAAGGATAGGAGTGCGCTCCCTGTGTGAGCGTCTTTCGCGGATGGAAATGGTGTGGTGGCTTGAGGCGGCCCACCACGGCCACAAAATTTTTAAAAGGTGTGGTGGCTTGAGGCGGCCCACCACGGCCACAAAAATTTGAGGCGGCCCACCACGGCCACAAAATTTTAAAAAGGTGTGGTGGCTTGAGGCGGCCCACCACGGCCACAAAATTTAAAAAGGTGTGGTGGCTTGAGGCGGCCCACCACAGCCACAAAATTTTAAAAAGGTGTGGTGGCTTGAGGCGGCCCACCACGGCCACAAAATTTTAAAAATGTGTGGTGGCTTGAGGCGGCCCACCACGGCCACAAAATTTTAAAAAGGTGTGGTGGCTTAAGGCGGCCCACCACGGCCGCAATTTAAAGAAAGAGCGGAATTTTGAAATTGTGAAAGATGGGGGTGCGCTCCCTGTGTGAGCGGCTATATTAATATAGAAAGGATATGGAGGGATACATCTTGCTGAAGCGGGATCCGTTTGCTGAAGTGGGATCCGTTTGCTGATGCGCGATCCGTTTGCTGGTGCGGGATCCGTTTGCTGATGTGGGATCCGTTTGCTGGAAGCGGGATCCGTTTGCTGATGCGGGATCCGTTTGCTGGAATGCGAGATCCGTTTGCTGATGCGGGATCCATTTGCTGAAGCGGGATCCGTTTGCTGAGGCGGGATCCGTTTGCAGAATGTGGGATCCGTTTGCTGATGCGGGATCCATTTGCTGATTGCGGGATCCGTTTGCTGAAGCGGGATCCGTTTGCTGATTGCGGGATCCGTTTGCTGAATGCGGGATCCGTTTGCTGATGCGGGATCCGTTTGCTGATGCGGGATCCGTTTGCTGAAGCAGGATCCGTTTGCTAAAGCGCGATCCGTTTGCTAATGCGGGATCCGTTTGCTGATTGCGGGATCACCGTGGACCAAATTGATGTCTAGAGCTGCAGTTGCTGTTGACTTTATCGTGGGGATGCGGGCATGGTTGACTGTGGACCATTTTCTGCTGGGGATGAAGTGCCTTGAGTAGCGGATGCTGTTGACTTCGTGGTGGTACCTGTTATGTGTGTGCTTTGCAGGTATATGTGCTTGTGACATGTATGGGATGTAAAATGGCAGTTATGAGGGAAATTATGCTTGTGGTGTGATGTGATTTGAAAGCAGTTTGTATGAGAGAGAAGTAAAGTGATTCTGTGTGTGAAGTGATTTTTGAAAGCAGAGATTGCTTGAGATGAATGATGTTCATACCTTCACTTACCATTGCCGCTTGATTGGGGATGGATTGCTGAAGGATGTTGATGCTTTTGATGAAGAATGTCCATGCTTTGGATGGAGAATGATGATGTTGATGGTGATGAATTGTTCTTGCCTTTGAAGGAGTGTCGGCGAGATGGTATTCTGGATGGTGGGTTGGTCGTGCCAAAAGGCTGCCTACGTATCCCTTGGAAGGAATCAGACCAGCGTAGTTCAAGGATGATGGAGAATGCTGGGGGAGAATGCTAGGAGCAAAGCAAAAAGGAAACACATAATTTTGCGCAAGAAAGGGGACAAGGAAAAAAGAAAAAGAAAATTCTTTTTGTCTTTTTGTAGGAATAGAATATGTATACATGTGGGAAAAAGACTATTTTTTTTAGTTCGTGGGTGAACCATTTTGACCATTGTATGTTTGTAAAGCCAACCCAAGATCAAGTCATGTTCGATCGAAGTCCGGATTGCCTCGCTTGAATGTTGTCGCCGCGGTGTCCAACGAAAATTGATGTCTAGCCCCAAGAGATTTATCGTTTATGGGGCTTCAAAAGGACTATTGATGCCGAGATGCCAAGAGGCTGCTGACTGTAAAGCCCTCGAATGCTGAACTTTGAGTGGCTTATGAGTCCCCAAGATGAATCAACTCTTAGCCCATTCAAATAAACTATCTTTTGTTGTCGACGTGGGCAAGCCCCAAGAGAAGATCATTGATACCAAGCTTTGAGAGACTGCTAAGCCCCAAATGTCATGGTCTTATCAAGTTTGTAGATGGCGGGATGTGGAGACCTTTCGGTGGAAGCCTCAAATTTTCTTGGAATCGGCTTAGCATTATGTTGGGAGCGGATGGAGCTATTGGGAAGAACTCTTGAAGGCGATCTCCTTCTTTCTCTTGTTTGGAGATGGATGGCCCTTTTTTGTGGTTGATACCCAAATGGCGGAAGGTCCATGTTGAAAATGTA
The DNA here is from genome assembly GCA_026119855.1 of Campanula takesimana. Classification (NCBI taxonomy): domain Eukaryota; kingdom Viridiplantae; phylum Streptophyta; class Magnoliopsida; order Asterales; family Campanulaceae; genus Campanula; species Campanula takesimana. Next base: position 1,103,067 of record JAOWBW010000364.1, on the reverse strand, counting down.
GTACGGTCTTCGGGAGACATCTCGTGGGAGATGGTGATGTTGTTGCAGATGATAAGGTCTTAGTGTGATAAAGTCTCGAACGGTATGTTTGCTCGAGTCTTCTTGAGTTGAACCGACGGCGGATTTTCGGATGCAGCCTGTGCTTTTGATCTTGGAGAAGGGGGTGCTGTATTGCAGAAACATTGGGATTGGCCGTAACTCTGCTTATAGAGTTAACATATTGGCATTGCCCACTATAACTCAGCCAGGTGAGTCTAGCATATTGAATCTTTTTCTTTTTATCTAAGACTTCCTTCAGAATCTTGCTGTGAGTTCTAACAAGAATCATCAAATTCATTCATATCATAGGAGCCTTCATTTAAAACCAAGAGGCCTTTTGACTGGAAGTGTTGAGGGACCATTGAAGTTTGACCCCTTTCATGGAGCCATAAGACTACTCCCAAATTGCATTTCTCGGGTACCACTGCCCAAAAGCTTGTTAATTACGAGGCCCCAATATTGCCCTTTGCTTGTATCATTGTAATGCCGTAGCCCAAAAGATTGTAGATTGCGAAGCCCCTTGAGACCTTTCGGTATAGAGCTTTAAATGTTGCTGGGGACATTGAAGTGAATTGCTTCTTGCCGAGGGAGCCTTTAAGACTTGACCGTAGCCCCTAGAGTTCCATCCGAGTACGGGCACACATGACAAGAGGGATTTTTTGACATCCCTTTTGAGAGACTTTGAGGATAGTCTCACAAATCTTTCTCGAGCATAGCCCCTAGAGCTTATTGATTGTCAAATGAAGAAAAAGAAGCCCTTGTTCTTGACTCACATAGCCCCTAGGGCGTCACCATTTGTTGAGAAAGAAAGAGTGACTCATCCTCGTGCGAGGGAACAAACATGCGAGAACATGGCAAGAGCTACTCCATTTCTCGGGAGCCTTTCGGCGTACTTTAGAAGCACATACTTGCAGAAGTTTTGAAAACTGAGACACATGTTGTTGCTATTTGCTGCCCAAGCTAATTGACTAGCTAGGGATTATTTGTGCAACCTCGTGCCCTTTTATGATGGGCTCGTTCTCAGATGGGTCTTGGTTACCACGGGCCTTCTTTTCATGAACCCAAAAATGCACACTGCTGGAGAATGATGCCGATAACCCAAGATAACCTTTGATGGTGCCATATCTTGTCGAGCCTTTTGCAATCCCAAAGTTGACTCGGTGGGGAATTGACTTGCTGAGGAGATTTAATGTAGAACTCGTGCAGTTGTCTTCTTTAGAGGCTGGAGATCTCCATTTCTCTTTCCCTTCTCTCTCTCACTCTCTCATTTTTTTTATGACGCACCCTGTTTTTTTGCCTAGACCGCCCTTTCGGGTTTTCAATCTAGCGGGCATCTCTTTTACGTCTTCTTTTTTTACTCGATTTATGAGGAAGTGTGCATTGACTCTGGCTGGGGAGATAAGACATGTGATTTTGCGGTGAAGACCTCTTGTCACTAAAGATGAGTAACATTGACTCGACTAGGGAAGTGTCCCTAGTATTGACTTCATGTATGTATATTTTTTGAATGACTCACGAAGGCAAGTAAGTCATTAAGAGAGAAGAGAAGGAAAGCCCCAATTTGATTGCAAGAAATTGGGAGTATGCAGAAAGAATAGAAGCCCTAGACTCGACAAGGAACAGAATGCGATTCCCAAATCTAAGAAAGTTGTTCAATCTTTAGGTGATTAATTCATTGGCAAATGAATCGTACAAAGATGTCTTGACAAGTTCGAGATGAAGGCCGATCACCATAACGTGCTAGGGCTAAACATATCTTCTTTCTTGCATGAGACCGGACCCGAAGGTTGCCTACGTTCCTCCAGTGTAGAGGCTCAGGTCACCGTAGTTCTTGTGGATGCTCCATTCGTCGAGATGGTTGTTGCTTCGTCCTTCATCGGTGGAATGATGTTGATCTTGTACTTCTTTGATTGAGGGGGATTTTTCTCTTTTTTTTTTTTTTGTGCTCTAACTTTTGCCTGGGATGATTTGAGGATTTCACCTAGCGAGTTTTTTTTTTTTTTTTTGAATCCCCCTTTTAAACATTGCTTGATTTTTGTCCATGGTTGTTGCTTCACCTTTCTTTGGCTTGATTTTGCCGTTGATGTTTTGATGTCTTCGTTATTGATGCCGTCGTCGATGTTTAGCCCCTAGGCGTTCAAGCGATGGCCTTCATTCCAAAACTTGTTTAGACACCTTTTCATCATTTTGCCAAGAATTAATTGAGCAACTTGGAAGAGTGTATGAGGACAAGAACGACTTTTATTTTATGACTCAATGAACTCGAACATTTAACATTGGATGAGAGAAAACATCGATGCACACTTAAGAGGACTTTTGACTCTTCTTTTTTTTTTTTTTTTTAAATCCTATTTCTAGGTAGAGAAAGAGAAACGGAGATTGTTGTTGTCGGCCTTGTAGCATAATCTCTTGTTGAAACCCCATTTCAAATCTGAGCCTTTTCCTTGATGAGTTCTTGCATGTTGCCATTCTCTAACTGTTGTTCTTCACCCACGGTAAATTCACCATTGTCAATCGAATCTTGGATGATATCGCGGAGGGAGAAGCAACCCTCGGTGAGATGACCGCTGCATTGGTGATAGTCACACAACTTGTGGTGGGCATGGTTGCGACGTAATGGTTGTGGTTGCTTGTACCCTTGGAGAGGAGAAACTTGTCCTTTGGTTTGAGATCTTCATAGACCTTGGTGACAGTCATGCCATTGAGAGGGGTATAGACACGGTCGTTGGTGGCACCTTTGTGACTTTTGAGGGATGAGCCACTTGAGAATGCTCTACCGTGGACCTTTGCGTTGTTGTCGGTAAGCTCTTGCAAACGAGCCTTAAGTTCGGACACTTATTCCTCGTGAATTTTCCTCTCGAGATCAAGACGGTCTTGCCACAAATCATCCTTGCGGCGGGCATCCTCTACAAGTCTATCCAATTGTTCCCCCATGGCTCTTATTATGTTGAAGACCCTTTTGTTGGACACGGAGATGTTCTCACCCTTGTTGTTGTTGCTGTTGGAAGCCATTGGACCTATTGAGAGAACACGGTCGATCTTAGGTTGGCCCCACAAACATATTTTGAGTAAAATAATTAACCCACAAACAAAGGAAAAAGACTCAACCACATAAGAAAAATGACTTTTTTTTATTTATTTACAAAGTCGGAAGGACATAGTCCTTTTTGGGGTTTCTAGAAAAATAGTGGAATCGTCACACTAGTATATAGACCTTCTCGTGGTCCATATACTCAACGGATTCCACCACGCTTGTGAATCCTACATGTGTCGGGATTAAACTAAATTAATGTAGTAAATCATACATGCGGGGATGGATTTTTATTTTCGTCCATAATAACCACTTGGGGACGGAGTTTTATTTCGTCCAAAACAACGAGTGGCATGTATGATTTGAAGACATTAGTTTATGGAAATCTCGGCACATGGAAACCGACTTGAGTCATGGAGTGTTAGACCCTAGACTAGAATTGTGTGGCTTGTGCTCGGCTAAAGAGAGGCTTAAAGGTCACCCCCGGCATGTAGTCGTGAACTACGCCACGGGCTGAGGTTTACCGCTTCGGAAGAGTCAAGGTCGAGTGGAGCTTGAAACTTCCTAGGACGGGCCTCGATGGGTTTGGGGTTGGACTTGTGCGACTCGATAGTGAGCAGTTGATAAGAATTGTGCGCATAGTGTGAGGTCTAACAAGTGACAAAATATTTTTTTTTTTTTCAAAGAAAGAAAAAACAAATAAGCACATATTTACAATTTTCGAATCACCCGTGTGACCGATAAAAATGAAACAGAAAATAAAAAGCAATTATGTGCAGGCCCGGTGCCCACACACTGTCAAGACTGTCCATTCTGTTCTCTGTTTCTGTTCTGGAAAATTTCCCAGACGCGCGCGCTTTGGGCTTTGGGGATGGGAGGCGCGCGCCTTAGGCACTAGAGGGCAGAGGCGCCCGCTTTTGGGCGGTACCTGCAAATCAGTGGGTTCAAGTGATTGCCTTGACCCTAAATTATAGAACTTTTCCCCTGCAGACATTGTTAGCACAGAAACATGGAATTGAAGGACGAGATGGAAGGTGGGCAATTCTGGTAATAAGGGTCGGACGCGCGCGCTTTAGGCCAAGAAGGCCGGAGGCACGCGCTTCCTACCCTTTTTACCAGAATGCCCAGAAAACAGAAATTAGAAAACCAAAAGCAGAAAATGCAAGTTTAACCCTCTATATCCCCAGCGAGTCACCACTGTAGATACCCCGGGGGACCACGGCTTGGCTAGAGAGCGTGAATTACCTAGGATTTCTATTTGATTTTAAGAGTCGCCACCTACGTTTTAGAGGAACATAAGAAAAACCTAAAAAGAGCCAATTTTATATACAAAACCAGAGATTCGGGAAAAGATGGGTTCGGGGTTAGGTGACGGAGTGGGAAGTACTTAAACACCCACTCCGCCCCGCTTACGCGGGTCTTGCTACTTTTGGTATTCTAATGCTAAAAAGTCCTTCTATTGGTATTAAAATGTGCTAACAATTATATAGTAAAGAAAAGGGGAATTAAAAAATAATTTCTTTATTTATTAATTTATACTAAAAGATTACATGTTAAACTATTCTAACAATTATAATAAAATAAAAGTGGAGGAATTTAAAGTAGAATTGGAATGTAGGGAGATAACCTTAACTAACTTCAATATGTGAAGTAGTCATATTGGTTATGTCCCATTAATGGGGATTGCATACATTTAAGAAGAAGAAAATAGAAGAAAAATGAAGTTGTACCTTAAGAAGAGGACTTCAAACGTGGACTTGAAAATGGTGTGTTGTTGTGGAGAAATTGTTGTAGAACAATTTTATGTAGAGTCTTGTTACGAAGAACTCTTGTTGGGAGAATTTGTGTAGAGAATTGTGTATAGTGTGTGTATAGAGAAAATTCAAGTCTAAAAATGAGGTCCAAGAGAGTAAGAGAGATCAAAAAGAGATGAAAAGAGGCCCCCTTCCAATGGTGGATTGGAGGGGTTTTTATAGTTGAAAGGGGATTTTTTGGTGCCAAAACGGAGTCACAAAAATCAGTTTCCCGGGAAAAATCATGTAAAATGAGCAAGGGAGAGATTCTTGGACAGAATCTGTAACTGATACGCCCAGAAGCGCGCGCATCCCGTATAGTCGGCGGGAGGCGCGCGCTTCTGGCCTCAAAGGGTGGAGGCGCGCGACTTCGAAATGGCGATTTTGAGAGAATGGACTAGAAAGTTAACTCTGTTGTGCAGTTTAGTCCAAAACTGGCGGAATCAGTTAAGAACTTAACTGAACTAACAGAAATTAACAAAAACAAGCAAAGTAAAAATACTATGTATGCAATCGGGGTGAGAGGTCCAAGGCGGGGTGTCTACAGCCTCAGAACCCCAAATCTTCATAAAATGAAGATTAGGCTTCTTTCCTTTCCACATCTCATATGGTGTCTTTGGAATAGATTTTGTTGGAAGATTATATAGCGTAAGAGCAACAGATTCTAGTGCATGTCCCCAAAAGGATAAAGGAAGATCAACTTGACTAATCATGGAGCGGACCATATCCAATAAAGTCCTATTTCTCCGCTCAGACACACCATTTCCCTGTGGTGTTCCAGGTGGAGTTAATTGTGAAACAATTCCACAATCTTTAAGATGATTGTCAAATTCTTGGCTTAAATATTCTCCACTATGATCAGATCGAAGTGCTTTAATAGTTTTGCCAAGTTGATTTTGTACTTCATTTTGAAATATTCTAAATATCTCAAAAGATTCACTTTTGTATTTCATTAAGTATACATAGCCATATCTACTAAAGTCATCAGTGAATGTTATGAAGTATTGATATCCTCCCCTAGCACTGCTGCTCATTGGTCCTCACACATCAGTATGTATGAGTGTCAATAAGTCACTAGCCCTTTCACTACTCTTAGTGAAAGGTGTCTTTGTCATCTTTGTAAATAAACAAGACTCACAACTTTCATATGATTCAAAATCATGTGAATCTAAAAGTCTGTCCCCATGGAGGTTTGAGATACGTTTCTCATTAATATGACCAAGACGGTAATGCCACAAATAAGTATGATTCACATCATTAAGTTTGGATTTCTTATTTACATTATAAATATTCTCATTATTTCTATTTTCAACATAAAGAACATAAAGACCATTAAATGAACATGCAGTACAATAAAGCATATCATTTAAATAAATAGAAAACTTCTTATTTTTAATAAGAAAACTATAACCTTCATTATCCAAACAAGAAACTGAAATAATATTTCTACTCAAATCCGGAACGTAATAACAATTTTTCAAAACAAGAATTAATCCGCTGGGGTAAAATGACATCATATGTTCCTACGGCTAATGCAACAACTCTTTCTCCATTCCCCACGCGTAGGTCCACCTCGCCATCTTTGAGTAGCCTCCTATTCCTTAGTGCATGCACATTTAAACAAATGTGAGAGCCACATCCAGTATCTAATACCAGGAACTAGAAGTAGAAAGTAGAATATCTATAACATAGATACCTGAAGTAGATGCAGTCCCACTAACCTTCTTCCTCTTTAACTCTTCCTTGTAAACCTTGCAATTGCGTTTCCAATAACCAATCTCATTGCAGTGGAAACAAATTGCATCTTTCTGGGAATTAGGTTTAGCCATAGTAGCTTTGGCAACAATTGCCTTGCTAATCTTGGGTTTGACAACTTTTGCCTTACCCTTTCCTTTGTCTTTAGTGCCCTTTCCTTCCTTTGACACTATGAGCACAGAAGCGACTTCTTTACCAATTTTCTCTTCTGCTGTCTTTAGCATCCCATGCAACTCAGACAGGGACTTATCCATCCCATGCATATTAAAGTTCATGACGAACTGATTATAGCTTTTGGGAAATGAATTAAGAATAAAATCAGTGGCCAAGTCAACATCAATGGGATGGCCGAGTCTCTCTATATTCTCAAATTGAGCCTTCATCTTCAAAACATGAGGGCCCACAGCCTGCCCATCGCTCATCTTGCATGAGACAATGGCAACTATAGTGTCGAACCTTTCTTGCCTTGCCTGTTCTTGAAACATGTCTTTTAATTTGACAACCAAGTCATATGCCTCCAAGTATTCAAGAGTCTTCTGAAGCTCAGAACACATGGCAGCAAGCATGAGACAACCCACCTCACGAGAATCACTTTTGTCTTTCTTGTAGGCGTTTCTCTCATCCTTAGGGGTAGATGATGCAGGTTCATCTTCAGGAATGGGTTCATCAAGAATGTACAGCTTGTCTTCATGACTTAGAACAATTCTAAGGCTTCAGATCCAATCCGTGAAGTTAGCACCATTCTCTTGAAGTTTTTCCTTCTCAAGGATAGATCGCAATGATAAAGAACTTGTATTTTGAGCCATTATCTACAATTATGCAAACATGTAATCACATATAAGTACCAACTTAATTAAATATATTATGAATATTAGTATTTCACAAATACTCCCACTAAATTATATAACCTTCATATACATCTAATGTATAATATAATTTAAATGGGCTAAGATCCATATTTCATTTAATTTTACGTTCGCGAGGGCATGAAGCATAAAACTAAACTATTTAGGTAGATAACTCCTTATCAATCATATCATATATGACACTTAGATCTTTTATCATATTATTTCAAGACATCTTATGTTATGCATGTTTTAATCTCCTCTGTGCCTTAGGCCCAAAACTCTTTTGATAGCCTAATTAAGTCAACCCACTTTAAACGCATAGGAACCACTCTTTCACTCATCTTGTTCATACATGGATAAAATTAATGCACCTCGCGATGGTTAGAGTGCGCATGAAAGTAACCACGTAATCCCAAGTGTTTTAATCATGGGTTGGCACATAACTTAAATTTTAAACCGAAGGTTCAACACATATAGCATGGTAACATGTTTATACACATATAAACACATAAAGCATCGATTAACAATTTAATTAATCCAATTAATTAAACTCTGATTTCATGTGATTGATTTATGGGGATAAATTCTTTAAAACATAATTGAGAGCACGATTGTACGGTCGAAACTAAGCCAAAAGGCATCCACAATCCCGTAACAAAATTAGAAACTAGAAGAAACAACTATGTATGTTCGAAACTAAGCCAAAAGGCATCCTCAATCCCTTACATAATATAACTCGATTCTAAATTCTTTTGTCTCATCAATTTATTACTTTGACCTTAAGATTTGTTTTCAGGAAACACGGTTTCTCAAACCAGCCATCTGACAAACAAATTAAATCCAAAGTGATTTCAAACATGACATTTAATTTCAGGAAACACGGTTTCTAAATCAGCCATCTGAAAAACAAATTCTGTCCAAAATCATTCTGTTCGGCCGAGTCCTTTGAGGTGCTCGGCCGAGCACCAGTGTGTTTCAAAAACTGTACCTTCTGATCCCTTCTGCTCGGTCGAGTTTTATGAGGTGCTCGGACGAGCACGCCTGTCAGAACATAATTTTCAAATTTTAATCCTAAAATTGCCTTCCCGATTCAATTAGGGTTTGGTGTTCATGATGATCGAATCACCATGTTCATCAAAACCTTGAATAAACAATTTATTCATGAATCAAGGATCATCAACAAATCAATCCAATTAATTTTTGATGATCACAAGGAACATAATAATTGAATTATTATTGTAATCTTAGATCTCACATAACGTATTTAACCGGTGCGATTTTATGATCTCCATATATCACATATACATACATAAAATACAACTCATATAAAACATCATGAATCTAAATTCAAATAGCATGCCAACACATATAATCTAATTATATTATTAACATCATATTATTAAAATAATCATGATGAATGGGGCTCTGATACCACTGTTGGGTTTTGAGCAAACATGCGCAGCGGAATAAACTCAAAGTCTAGATCCATTCAAGATGATTAAATTAATACGGAGATGAAATTAGAATACTAACCGCGGTGATGCTTTAAAATTTTCAGATCTTCAATCTTTGTTCTTCGCGCTTCTGGAAATCACGAACGCAGGAACACGACCTCAAGGCTTGGATCACGAACTTGGAGGATTTGATAGCAACGCCCTCTATGTTTATCCACACGCGAACGAATCTTAAGAACTATTCTTGATACGGATTTCTAGACCCAATAGAACACGTTTCTATTATGAATGCTATATGAAAATATTGTTCTTGTTCTTGGGAAGAAGAACAGATTTTTCTCTCTTGGAGGCACTCTAATTGATCAACTATCAAAAGTTTCTGATTAGGGTATTGCGAGAGGTATTTAAACTCATTAAACCTAAACCCTTTAGGAGAAATAAGTTAAATCCCATCACAATACGAAATCAAGAAATCTGGCCGGAACAGGCCCTGCTCGGTCGAGTCCTTTGAGGTACTCGGCCGAGCACCAGCAGAAAGTCATTTTTAGCCTTTTAAACAATTCGTTTTTTTGTGTGTGACCCCATAGGATTATATTAAGTTGGCAATGAGTCCAAACACATTTGTACTCATAAATCATGACCGGACTCTAGCAAGCCATCATGACTACCCAATTAATATAACTTGTCAAAGTTCGTGAATCCTTCATAGAACATATCACAATATATTTGTTTCAAGATGTCTATTGAACGTAAGCCATGGTTAATGGTCAATTTACATAGTTCATTCTTTCTTGATCCCGAATGTATTGATAAGAAAAATCTTATTTGAGCACGGCCATGCATTTCATCAATACTATTCATCGAGTGGCCAAAGCTTGACATCTCTCTTAACGAGGAACAAATCCATTTTTGGCTTATTAATCTTCCCTACATGACTCCAATTACGCCAATCATATTCTTTATAGCTACCCGGTTAGGGGTAACGTTTGAATATGTCAAACGTAATGTTCATCAAGTGAAAGACTGTAATAACCTCAGGTCTTAAAGATTCCAGTGATATAACTATATGAGAGTTAATTATGACATTGTGACCATGACATAAATCTCATATGGGTCAGTCCAGTATTTGTTCTCCAACAATACCGACAAGTTTAATTGTATCCCATACACCATAATCATCATATGATTATCTATTAAACTTATACTAACAATTAATCATAATAATCAGGGATGGGGATTATTATAATAAACATGCAAAGTATATAATAATCAAACATTCAATATCTTTATTAAAACATAATCAAGAGATAACATTAATTGTTCACATAACGTGCTTAGAGCATATAACACCAAACAGTGAGTTCGGAGGTCAGGTTACGTGTCGGGAAGAACATTTCATAGTCACCCAATCCGCCTCGAATAAATTGAGTCTCCCTAACTTTGTAGACAAAAAACGTATAAAGTGTGTGTCTATGTCTGTGTGTGTGTGTATTTTGGAAAAAAGGACTGAAAGTTAACAAAAAAGGCGGACTAGTTAACAGAAAGGTTTAAACTGCAAGAAACATAACAGAAGCTGGTTAAAAGACAAATAAATCCTTTCTGACCAAACCATCCGTACGGATGGTTAAGTTCGTCCAGGGATTTTACATATTTATTATAAACAGTCCAGTTTCAGGCAGAAACAGAGCATTCTGCTGAAACTGGATAGAAATGTGACTTTGCAGTTTATTGTATTATACATAAACATGGATAACAACATTCCTATGCTCTTGTTCATCAATTTGGGTACCAAAAACAAGGGTTTTGGAGATGATCAAGGTAATCATTGGACAAATTTGAAGAAAGTTGATGAACATGGGTTTGAGCCAAAACAACAGTTTGGATGAGTAAAGATTGAAACTTTAACATCCAAATGGATGATTCATCCAAGATTAAATCTTTGGGACAACAAAATCAACTTTTTGATGGATAAAGATTGAGTCTTTACCATCCAAAGGTGACATTTTTAAGGCTAAATCAAATTTTGGATGATAAAGATAAATGTACAAGGCTCTCTCTATATGTGCAATGGATCACCAAGCCAAAAGTAAAGACATGAAAGTAAAGGCATGGAAGTAAAGACATAAACATAACAAGTCATGATCATCATTTGATTTTAACCCTTAATCAAACATAAAGTATGAGGGCATCATGGAATCACCTCATGACTTGGTTCCAATTCATAAGACTACATTAATGTAAAGACTTTTGAATGTAAAAGAGACAACCATGTAAATGAACAACAATATAAACAAGATAATAAAAGAGATATGAGATGGAGAGAAGATGGGGAGGAGGAGGCTTTACCTATCTTTGTTTTGGCATATCTTCCTCTCTCTTTTCACTCAAGTTTTATGGTGTTGTGTTTCTGCTGTAATTTTGATAGGGTTTCTCTATCCTGAACTAATTTCTCCCCCCTGAAATGATCAGCAAGGGCCTTAATTTATAGGGGACTGAAGGTCCCAAACCATCCGTATGGCTGGTGCCTCTCCGGGGCAAAACCATCCGTACGGCTTCTCTTGGCGAGATCTAGAACTTTCTTCTTTTTTATTTCAAGATTGGTCTTAGAGATTTTTGTTTATTCCTATGAGGTCCTAGCTGTAGACACCCCGCCTTAGACCTCTCGCCCCGATTGCATACATAGTAATTTTATCTAAATTATTTTCGTTTATTTCTGTTACTTCAATTAAGCTCCTAACTGATTCCGTTAGTTTTGGGGCTAAACTGCATAACAGATTTAACTTTTAGGGTCATTATGTCGTTTTCTGCCGCGGGCGCCTCCGACACTGTCAACGGGCCGCGCGCACGTCTCACCCCAAAAGCTGGACTCGCGCGCTTCCGGACTGCAGCCTTTTCCCTCCATTTTCTTGATCACAAACACCTCTTTTCATCACATGTTTTATTCCATCTTTAAACCCTTTTTATTTGTAACCTCCCAACCCCATATTTTTAGCATCCTCTTAAAAATAAACATTTTATTTTTTTTATTATTTTATTTTATTTATCTTATTTTTGATTGGTCAATTCCATTTCACATGGATTGAACATCTTTTCCCTCCAACATTTCCCTCCTAATTTCACCTATATAAACCCCCTCCTTCTACCTTAGAAAAGGACTTGAACTTTCTTCACAAAGAGACTATACACAATTCTCTCAAGAATTCTCTTTACAAGAATTCTCCCAACAACAACAACTCAAGCATCAATACTCTTTTCAAGTCAAAGTTTGAAGTCCTCTTTCTTAAGGTACAACTTTACTTCTTCTTTTTCTTATTTTATATATGTCTTTTTAATGTATGCAATCCCCATCAATGGGACATGACTAAATGACCACTTTACTACATTAAAGTTGGTTAAGGTTATCTCCCTACATTTCAATCTCTAGTTTAATTTACTCTTCTTCTCTTAATGTAATCTTTAGCATAAAAATCAATAAAAAAAATCTCTTTTATTTCCCTTTGTAATTCCCATTTTCTTTACATTATAATTGTTAGCACTATTAATAAATTGAAGGACTTTTTAGCATTAGAACACCTTTAGTAGCAAGACCCGCGTAAGTAGGGCGGAGTGGGTGTTTAAGTACTCCCCACTCCGTCACCTAACCCCCGAACCCTTCTCTTCCCGAATCTCTGGTTTTATACATAAATTAGGCTATTTCTAGGTTTTTCTTATGTTTCCTCAATAACATAGGTGGCGACTCTACAATTAAAACAAGTTAGACATCCTAGGATCCTTCCACCGCTCTAGCAAATTAGTGGGTTTTTCCGGGGTATCTACAGTGGCGACTCTGCTGGGGATAATTTAGAGGGTTAAACTTGCGTTTCTGCTTTTGGTGTTCTTTTATTCTGTTTTCTAGGCATTCTGGTAAAAAGGGTTGGAAGCGCGCGCCTCTGGCCTTCTTGGGCCTAAAGCGCACGCGTCCAAACCCAATTACCAGAATCGCCCGCCTCTCATCTCGTCCTTCAATTCCATGTTTCTGTGCTAACAATTACTGCAGGGGAAATTTTATTATTTAGGGTCAAGGCAGTCCCTTGAACCCACTGATTTGCAGGTTTTAACCCAGAAGCGGGTGCCCCAGCCCCTCTTCCACTCACGCGCGCGCCTCCTGAGTAGGTAGCCCAATGCGTGCGCTTCTGGGCGCATTTCCAGAATAGAACAGTGCATAGAAACAGAGCAGTTTTGACAGTGTGTGGGCACTGGGCCTACACATGAATGATTTTACTTTCTGTTTATTTTATCGGTCACACGGGTGATTCAAAAGTTGTAAATATGTGTTTATTTTGTTTTTTATTTATTTGAAAAAAAAAAAAAAAAAATCACTTGGCTTGACCTCACACTACATGCACATATTCCTATGAATTGCTCACTATCGAGTCGCACAAGTCCATAACTCCAAACCCGTCAAGGCCCGTCCTAGAGAGTTTCAAGCTCCACCCGACCTTGACTCTCTCAAAGCGGTAAACCTCATCCCATGGCATAGTTCATGACTACATGCCGGAGGTGACTTTAAGCCTCTCTTTCGCCGAGCACAAGTCAACACAATTCTAGTTAGGGTCTAACACTCCGTGACCAAGTCGGTTTTCATGTGTCGAGATTTTCCCCTAAACTAATGTCATCAAATCATACATGCCGTTTCCAAAAGAAACAAGTGGTTATTATGGACGAAATAAAACTCCGTCCCCAAGTGGTTATTATGGTCGAAAATAAAAAATCCATCCCCGCATGTATGCTTTATGACATTAATTTTGTTTAATCCTGTCACATGTAGGTATCACAAGCGTGTGGAATCCGATGAGTATATGGGACCGCGAGAAGGTCTATATACTAGTGTGACGATTCCACTATTTTTCTAGAAACTCCAAAAAGGACTCCGTCCTTCCGACTTTTGTAAATAAAATAATAAAAAAAAAATCTTTTTCTTTATGTGGTTGAGTCTTTTCTCTTGTTTGTGGGTGAAATTATTTTACTCAAAAGGTGTTTGTGAGGCCATCCTAAGATCAATTGTGTTCTTCCAATAGGTCTAATGGTCTCAAACGGCAACAACAACAAGGGTGAGAACATTTTCGTGTCCAACGAAAGGCTTTTCAACATAATGAGAGCCATGGGGGAACATATGGATAGACTTGCCGAGGATGCCCGCCGAAAAGACGATTAGTAGTAAGCCCATTTTGATCTCAAAAGGAGAATTCACAAGGAAGAGATTTCCGAACTCAAGGCCCATCTGCAAGAGTTCACCGACAACAAGGCAAATTCCAATGGTAAAACATGCCTAAGTGGCCCACCCCTCAAAAGTCGAAAAGGTGCCGCCAACAACTGAGTTTTCACTCCTCTCCTAGGAGTAACCCAAGCCGAAGCATTTGAAACTTTGGTGGCAAGAAAAAAGATCAAGCCTTTACAAGGGTACCAACCCAAGACGATCAACGCCAACCATGCCCAACACAAATATTATGGCTACCACCAACATAGTGGCCATCTTACTGAGGAATGCTTTGTCCTCCGTAGCATCATCCAAGATTTGATCTGTTGGTGTTGTATGCTCTAGGCACGTTTTGTAAAACGATTAATGTTATTAATATTAATGATATTGAATGTTTGATTATTATATCCTTTGCATGTTTATTATAATAATCCCCGTCCCTGATAATTATGATTAATTGTTAGTATAAGTTTAATGGATAATCATATGATGATTATGGTGTATGGGATACAATTAAACTTATGGGTATTTGTTGGAGACCAAATACTGGACTGACCCATATGAGATTTATGTCATGGTCACAATGTCATAATTAAGTCTCACATAGTTATATTACTGGAATCTTTAGACCTGAGATTATCACAGTCTTCCACTTGATGAACATTACGTTTGACATATTCAAACGTTACCCCTAATCGGGTAGCTATAAAGAATGTGATTGGCGTAATCGGATTCATGTAGGGAAAGGTAATAAATCAAGAAGGGATTTGTTCCTCGTAAAAGAGAGATGTCAAGCTTTGGCCACTCGAAGAATGGTGTTGATGAAATGCATGGCCGTGCTCAAATAAGATTTGTACTATCAATACATTCTGGATCGAGAAAGCATTGAACATTGTAAGTTGACCATTGACCATGGCTTACGTTCAATAGACATCGTGAAACAAAAGATTGTAATATGTTCTATAAAGGATTCACGAACTTATACAAGTTATATTAATTGGGTAGTCATGATGGCTTGCTAGAGTCCGCTCATGATTTATGAGCACAAATGTGTTTGGGCTCATTGCCAACTTAATATAATCCTATGGGGTCACACACAAAAAGACGAATTGTTCAAAAGGCTAAAATCAGAATTCTGATGGTGCTCGGCCGAGCACCTCATATGACTCAGCCGAGCATGGGAAATCAGAAGGTCAGATTTTTTGGAGCAAAGGTGCTCGGCCGAGCACCTTAAAGGACTCGGCCGAGCAGGCCCTGTTCGGGCCCAAAAACTGATTTCGTGTTGTGACGGGTTTTAACCTATTTCTCCTAAACAGTTTAGGACTAATAAGTATATAAACCTCTAACAATGACCTTATCAGTATGTATTGATTCCATATCAATTAGATAGCCTCCGAGAGAGAGAAAAACAAGTTCTTCTTCTTCCTCAAGAACAAGAACATTGATTTTCCATATAGCCTTCAAAGTAGAAAGAGTTTCTATTGGGTCTAGCAATCCGGTTCAAGAATCGTTCTTGAAATTCGTTCGCGTGTGGATAAACATAGAGGGCGTTGGCATCAACTCCTTCAAAGTTCGTGATCCAAGTTTTGCGGTCGTTCCTACGTTCGTGATTCGAAGAAGCGCGAAGAACAAAGATTGAAGATCTCAGAATTTTATAGCTCTGTCACGGTTAGTGTTCTAAATTCATCTCCATATTAATTTAATCATCGTGATCGGATCTAGGCTTTTGGGTTTCATTCCGCTGCGCATGTTTGCACAAAACCCAACAGTGGTATCAGAGCCCCGTTCATCATGATTATTTTAATAATAACATGTTAATGATATAATTGGATTATATGTTTTGGCATGCTATGTGAATTTGGATTCAAGATGTTTATGTGATCTGAGTTTTATGTTTGTATATGAGATATATTGAAATCATAAAATCGCACCGTTTAAATACGTTATGTGGGATCTACGATTGCAATAATAATTTGATTATTATGTTCCTTTAGATTATCAAAAATTAATTGGATTGATTTGTTGATGATCTTTGATTCATGAATAAATCGTTTATTCAAGGTTTTGATGAACATGATGATATGATCATTATGAACACCAAATCCTAATGAATCGGGAAAGCAATCTTAGAATTAAAATTCGACAAGAAAAACTGTTCTGTTCGTGGTGCTCGGCCGAGCAGTCTATAAGACTCGGCCGAGCAGAGTCGTCAGAAGCAAAGGGTTTTCTGGAACACAGAGGCGCTTGGCCGAGCACTTCAAAGGACTCGGCCGAGCAGGTTGATTTTGGACAGAGTTTGTTTTTCAGATGGCTGGTTTAAGAAACCGTGTTTCCTGAAATTAAATGGCTGTTTAAAATCACTTTGGATTGAATTTGTTTGTCAGATGGCTGGTTTGAGAAACCGTGTTTCCTGAAAACAAATGTCAAGGTCAAAGTAATGAATTGATGGGACAAAAGAATTTAGAATCGAGTTACTTTATGTAAGGGATTGTGGATGCCTATTGGCTTAGTTTCGACCTTACATAGTTGTTCCTTCTAGTTTCTAAATTTGGTACGGGATTGTGGATGCCTTCTGGCTTAGTTTCGACCGTACAATCGTGCTCTCAATAATGTGTTAAAGAATTTATCTCCATAAATCAATCACATGAAATCTTAATTTAATTAATGAGATTAGTTAAATTATTAACCGTTGCTTTATGTGTTTATATTATGTGACTATAAACATTGACCATGCTATATGTCATGAACCTTCTTTAAAATTTAAGTTCCGTGTCAATCCATGATTAAAACACTTGTGAGTACGTGGGTAGTTTTTGTGTGGGTTACGCCCTAGCGTAGGTGCATTGATTCTATCCATTTATGAGCAAGATGAGGAAACAGTGATTCCTATACGTTTAAAATGGTTTAACTTAATTAGGCTATCAAAACAGTTTTGGGCCTAAGACACAAATGAGATTAAAACATGTTAGATATACGATATCTAAAATCTCATAAAAGATCTAAGAGTCATATACGATATGATTGACAAGGAGTTGTCTACCTAAATAACTTATTTTTGAGCAGTCGTGCCCTAGCCGACTCAAAGTTAAGTGAAATATGGATCTTAGCCCATTCAAATTATATTATACATTGGATGTATATGAAGGTTATATAATTTAGTGGGAGTATTTGTAAAATACTATTAATTTAATATCTTTAATTAAGTTGGTACTCATATTTAATTATATGTTTGCATAATTGTAGATAATGGCTCAGAATACAAATTTATCACTGCGATCTATCCTTGAGAAGGAGAAACTTCAAGAAGATGGAGCTAACTATACGGATTGGATCCGTAGCCTTAGAATTGTTCTAAAGCATGAGGATAAGCTCTATATTCATGATGAGCCCGTTCCTGAAGAAGAACCTGCTTCTAATGCACCCAAGGATGAGAGAAACGCCTACAAGAAACATGTGAATGATTCTCGTGAGGTGGGTTGTCTTATGCTTGCGGCTATGTGTTCAGAACTTCAGAAGATTCTTGAACACTTGGAAGCATTTGACCTTGCTGCTACATTGAAAGATATGTTCCAAGAACAAGCAAGGCAAGAGAGGTTCGACACCATAGCTGCCATAGTCTCATGCAAGATGAGCGAAGGACAGTCTGTGAGCCCTCATATTTTGAAAATGAAGGCTTACTTTGAGAAACTAGAGAGGCTTGGCCATCCAATTGAGATTGAGTTGGCTACCGATTTTATTCTTAATTCATTGCCCAAAAGCTATAATCAGTTCGTCATGAACTTTAATATGCAAGGGATGGATAAGACTATGTCTGAATTGCATGGGATGCTTAAGCAGGCAGAAAAGAAAATCGGTAAAGAGACCACTCCTGTACTCATTGTGTCTAAGGAAGGAAAGGGCCAAAAAGGCAAAGGAAAGGGTAAGGCAAAAGTTGTCAAACCCAAGATTAGCAAGGCAATTTTTGCCAAAGCTAATGTGGCTAAACCTGCTTCCCAAAAGGATGCAATTTGTTTCCACTGCAATGAGATTGGACATTGGAAATGAAATTGCAAGGTTTACAAGGAAGAGTTAAAGAAGAAGAAGAAGAGCGGTGGGACTGCATCTACTTCAGGTATCTATGTTATAGATATTCTACTTTCTACTTCTAGCTCCTGGGTATTAGATACTGGATGTGGATCTCACATTTGTTTAAATGTGCAGGGACTAAGGAATAGAAGGCTACTTAAAGATGGCGAAGTGGACCTACGCGTGGGGAATGGAGCAAGAGTTGCTGCATTAGCCGTAGGAACATATGATGTCATTTTACCTAGCGGATTAATTCTTGTTTTGAACAATTGTTATTACGTTCCGGATTTAAGTAGAAATATTATTTCAATTTCTTGTTTGGATAATGAAGGTTTTAAGTTTCTTATTGAAAATAAGAAGTTTTATATTTATTTAAATGATATGCTTTATTGTACTGCATGTTTCATTTAATGGCCTTTGTGTTCTTGATGTTGAAAGTGGGAATAATGAGAATGTTTATAATATAAATAAGAAATCCAAACCTAATGATGATGTAAATCATACTTGTTTGTGGCATTGCCGTCTTGGTCATATTAATGAGAAGCGTATCTCAAAACTCCATGGGGACGGACTTCTAGATTCACATGATTTTGAATCATATGAAACTTGTGAGTCATGTTTACTTGGAAAGATGACTAAGGCACCTTTTACTAAGAGTAGTGAAAGGGCCAATGACTTATTGGCCCTCATACATACTGATGTGTGTGGACCAATGAGTTGCAATGCTAGGGGAGGATATCAATACTTTATAACTTTTACTGATGATTTTAGTAGATATGGCTATGTCTACTTAATGAAACATAAAAGTGATTCTTTTGAGATATTTAGAATATTTCAAAATGAAGTACAAAATCAACTTGGCAAAACTATTAAAGCACTTCGATCAGATCGTGGTGGAGAATATTTAAGCCAAGAATTTGACAATCATCTGAAAGATTGTGGAATTGTTTCACAATTAACTCCACCTGGGACACCACAATGGAATGGTGTGTCCGAACGAAGAAATAGGACTTTATTGGATATGGTCCGCTCCATGATGAGTCAAGTTGATCTTCCTTTAACCTTTTGGGGACATGCACTAGAAACTGCTGCACTGACACTAAATATGTTCCAACAAAATCTGTTCCAAAGACTCCACATGAGATGTGGACTGGAAGAAAACCTAGTTTGTCTTTCATGAAGATTTGGGGTTGTGAAGCATTTGTTAAGAAGCTCATATCTGACAAACTCACACCTAAATCTGATAAATGTATTTTCGTTGGTTACCCTAAGGAAACTAAGGTTATTACTTTTACAACCGCACGGAAAACAAAGTGTTTGTTGCCCGTCATGGTACCTTTCTAGAGAAAGAGTTTTCTCTCCAAAGGAATTAGTGGGAGTAAAATTAATCTCGAAGAAATTCGAGAACCCGAAAATTACATGGAACAAAATGTTGGATCTGAACAAGTTTCACAAAGAGTTGTAGAACCTACTCAGAATACTCAAGTTCCTCGCAGAACTGGTAGGGTGCGATCTGAACCTGAGAGATATGGATTTCTCATGACGGATAGCAATGAAGTAGAAGTCATAGTTGATGACGAACCTACTTCCTACCAAGAAGCGATGTCCGCTCCTGATTCAGATAAATGGCTTGGAGCCATGGAATCTGAAATTAAATCCATGTATGATAATCAAGTTTGGAACTTGATTGATGCGTCCGAAGGTGTAAAAACCATAGGATGCAAATGGGTTTTCAAAAAGAAAACTGACATGGATGGAAAGGTGCATACTTATAAAGCTAGACTTGTAGCGAAAGGCTATAGGCAGATTCATGGAATCGACTATGATGAAACCTTTTCGCCCGTAGCAATGATCAAGTCTATAAGAATTTTACTTGCCATAGCCGCATATTTTGACTATGAGATATGGCAAATGGATGTCAAAACAGCGTTCCTTAACGGGAACTTACTTGAGGATGTTTACATGACACAACCTGAAGGTTTTGTAATTCCAGAAAATTCTAACAAAGTATGCAAATTGCAACGATCCATTTATGGATTGAAGCAAGCCTCTAGGAGTTGGAATCTTCGATTTGATGAATCGGTCAAAGAGTTTGGCTTCATCAAGAACGAAGATGAACCTTGCGTTTACAAGAAGATTAGTGGGAGCGTAGTATTATTTCTGGTACTATATGTTGATGACATATTGATCATAGGAAACGACATTCCCGCACTGCAGTCTGTAAAGACTTGGTTAGGAAAATGTTTCTCTATGAAAGATATGGGAGAAGCCGCTTATATCCTTGGCATTAGGATCTATCGTGATAGATCCAAGAAATTGATTGGTTTAAGTCAAGATACATATATTGACAAAGTTCTTAAGAGATTCTGCATGGAAAACTCTAAGAGAGGAAATTTGCCAGTAGGACATGGCATAACTCTAAGCAAGAATCAGTGTCCTAAGACAACTGATGAGCGTAAAGAGAATGATTGGGATTCCATATGCTTCCGCAATTGGATCAATCATGTATGCCATGATATGTACTAGACCCGATGTCTCGTATGCTTTGAGCATGACGAGTAGATATCAATCAAATCCTGGTGAAAATCATTGGATTGCAGTCAAGACGATTCTTAAGTACTTGCGAAGGACTAAAGATTCGTTCTTGGTGTATGGAGGTGTGGAAGGTGATCTTGTTGTAAGTGGTTACACAGATGCAAGCTTCCAAACCGACAAAGGATGATTTTAGATCGCAATCTGGATTTGTATTTGTGCTTAATGGAGGTGCTGTTAGCTGGAAGAGTTCTAAGCAAAGTACTGTCGCTGATTCTACAACGGAAGCTGAGTATATTGCTGCATCTGATGCTGCTAAAGAAGCTGTTTGGATCAAGAAGTTCTAACTGAACTAGAGGTAGTTCCTAGCATTGCTGATCCAATAGACCTTTATTGTGATAATAATGGTGCTATTGCTCAAGCAAGGGAACCAAGAAACCATCAGAAGTCCAAACACATACTTAGGCGTTACCATGTCATTCGAGAAATCATTAACAGAGGTGACGTGAATATATGCAGAGTACCAACTGATGATAACATTGCCGACCCATTGACAAAGGGTCTTCCACAAGCAAAGCATGATGGTCATGTTAGGTCTATGGGTATTCGATACATTAATTAGGCCTAGTGCAAGTGGGAGACTGTTGGTGTTGTATGCTCTAGGCACGTTTTGTAAAACGATTAATGTTATTAATATTAATGATATTGAATGTTTGATTATTATATCCTTTGCATGTTTATTATAATAATCCCCGTCCCTGATAATTATGATTAATTGTTAGTATAAGTTTAATGGATAATCATATGATGATTATGGTGTATGGGATACAATTAAACTTATGGGTATTTGTTGGAGACCAAATACTGGACTGACCCATATGAGATTTATGTCATGGTCACAATGTCATAATTAAGTCTCACATAGTTATATTACTGGAATCTTTAGACCTGAGATTATCACAGTCTTCCACTTGATGAACATTACGTTTGACATATTCAAACGTTACCCCTAATCGGGTAGCTATAAAGAATGTGATTGGCGTAATCGGATTCATGTAGGGAAAGGTAATAAATCAAGAAGGGATTTGTTCCTCGTAAGAGAGAGATGTCAAGCTTTGGCCACTCGAAGAATGGTGTTGATGAAATGCATGGCTGTGCTCAAATAAGATTTGTACTATCAATACATTCTGGATCGAGAAAGCATTGAACATTGTAAGTTGACCATTGACCATGGCTTACGTTCAATAGACATCGTGAAACAAAGAGATTGTAATATGTTCTATAAAGGATTCACGAACTTATACAAGTTATATTAATTGGGTAGTCATGATGGCTTGCTAGAGTCCGCTCATGATTTATGAGCACAAATGTGTTTGGGCTCATTGCCAACTTAATATAATCCTATGGGGTCACACACAAAAGGACGAATTGTTCAAAAGGCTAAAATCGGAATTTTGGTGGTGCTCGGCCAAGCACCTCATATGACTCGGCCGAGCATGGGAAATCAGAAGGTCAGATTTTCTGGAGCAAAGGTGCTCGGCCGAGCACCTTAAAGGACTCGGCCGAGCAGGCCCTGTTCGGGCCCAAAAACTGATTTCGTGTTGTGACGGGTTTTAACCTATTTCTCCTAAACAGTTTAGGAATAATAAGTATATAAACCTCTAACAACGACCTAATCAGTATGTATTGATTCCATATCAATTAGATAGCCTCCGAGAGAGAGAAAAACAAGTTCTTCTTCTTCCTTAAGAACAAGAACATTGATTTTCCATATAGCCTTCAAAGTAGAAAGAGTTTCTATTGGGTCTAGCAATCCGGTTCAAGAATTGTTCTTGAAATTCGTTCGCGTGTGGATAAACATAGAGGGCGTTGGCATCAACTCCTTCAAAGTTCGTGATCCAAGTTTTGCGGTCGTTCCTACGTTCGTGATTCGAAGAAGCGCGAAGAACAAAGATTGAAGATCTCAGAATTTTAAAGCTCTGTCACGGTTAGTGTTCTAAATTCATCTCCATATTAATTTAATCATCCTGATCGGATCTAGGCTTTTGGGTTTCATTCCGCTGCGCATGTTTGCACAAAACCCAACATGATCGACAATGGTGAATTTACTGTGGGTGAAGAGCAACCGTTAGAGAGTGACAACATGCAAGAACTCATCAAAGAAGAGGCTTGGTTTTGAAATGGGGCTTCAACAAGAGATCATGCCACAAGGAGAACTACAACGACAAAGATGACGACAACAATCTCCGTTTCTTTTTCTCTTCCTAGTGATAGGAATAAAAAAAATAAAAAAAGGGAGTTAAAAGTCCTCTTAAGTGTGCATTAAGTTTTCTCTTGTTTTGCTTATTTTAAAGTTCAAGTCGGTCTTATCAAATAAAAGTCGTTCTTGTCCTCATACACTCTTCCAAGTTGTTCAATCTAATTCTTAGCAAAATGATGAAAAGATGTCTAAACAAGTTTTAGAACGAAGGCCATCACTTGAACGCCTAGGGGCTAAATATCGTGATGAAGGCGACAACATCAACGACAAATCCAAGACATCAAGCGCCAAAGAAAGATGGAGCAACAACCATAGAAAAATCAAGCAATGTTTCAAAGGGGGATTTAAAAAAAAAAAAAAAAAAAAAAAAAAAGCTCGCTAGGTTGACTCTTCAAAACAACCTAGGCAAAAGTTAGAGCATAAAAAAAAATAAAAAAAATCCCCCTCAATAAAAGAAGTACACAAGATCAATATCATTTTCCAAGGACGAAGCAACATCAACAAAAATCCTCGCGATGAAGGAGCATACACAAGAACTACGGTGATCTGAGCCTCTATACTGGAGAAACGTAGCCAACCTTCAGGTCCGGTCTCATGCAAGAAAGAAGATATGTTTATCCCTAACGCGTTATGGTGATCGGCCTTCATCTCGAACTTGTTAAGACATCTTTGTATGAGTCATTTGCCAATGAATTAATCACCTCAAGATTGAAAAACTTTCTTAGATTTGGAATCGTTTTCACGTTCTTGTCGAGTCTAGGGGCTTCTTATCTTTCAGCGATACTCCCAGTTTCTTGCAATAAAATTGGGGCTTTCTTTCTCTTCTCTCTAAATGCCTTACTTTCCTTCGTAAGTCATTCAATAAATAAAAATACATGTCAATACTAGGGGCTACTTCCCTAGTAAACTCAATGTCACTCATCATTAGTGACAAAAAGGTCTCCACCGCAAAATCACATGTCTCTCATCCTCAGCTAGAGTCAATGCACGCTTCCTCATTAATCGAGTCAAAATGAAGACGCAAAAGAGATGCCCGCTAGATTGAAAACCCGAAAGGGCGGTCTAGGCAAAAGACAGGGTGCGTCATAAAAAAATGAGAGAGTGAGAGAGAGAGAAGGGAAAGAGAAATGGAGATACCTAGCCTCTAAAGAAGACAAGTTCTACATTGGATCTCCTCAGCAAGTCAATTCCCCACTGAGTCAACTTGAGAATCGCAAAAGGCTCGACAACACATGGTACAATCAAAGGTCGTTCTGGGTTATTGGCATAAGAGAGGTTGTTCTTGCAATATCTATTTTTTGGGTTCATGTGAAAGGAGCCCCATGGTAACCGAGATCCAAGCGAGAATGAGCCCATCATTGAGGGGTACAAGGTTGCACAAATAGTCCCCAGTAAGTCAATTAGTTTGGGCAGCAAATGGTAACAACATGTGACTCAGTTTTCAAGCTTCTCCAAGCATGTCCCCCTATAGTATGTTAAAAGGCTTCCCAAGAATAGAGTAGCTCTTGCCATGTCCTCTTATGTTTGTTCCCCCGCACGAGGATGAGTCTCTGGCTTTGCTCGACAAATGATAACGCCCTAGGGGCTATGTGACTCAAGAACGAGAGCTTCTTCTGCTTCATTTGACAGTTAATGATCCCTAGGGTATATGCTCAAGAAAGATGTGTAAGACTACCCTCAAAGTCTCTCAAGAGGAATGTCAAAAAGCCTTCATGTCATGTGTGCTCGTGTCTGTTCCTCCAATCAAGGATATGTTTTTCTTGCTCCATTTGCAATCAATGGTGGAACTCTAGGGACTGCACTCGAGTTTGAAAGGCTCCCTCAGCAAGAAGTAATTCACGTCACCTCCCAACAATGTCCCTAGCAAAGTCATATGCAACATTGGAAGCTTCCTCAATTAGTTTGGCACTGAAGGTCTCAAGGGGCTTCACAATCTACTATCTTTTGGGCTACGGCATTACAGTAATCCGAGCAAAGGGTAATATTGGGGCTTCGCAATTGGCAATCTTTTTGGGAATGATACCTGAGCAATTCAATGTGGGGAATAGTCTTCATGGAACCAAACAAGCTTCAAGTGTCTCTTGGTACTTCACGTCAAAGGTCTTTTGGTTTAAAAGGAGGGCTCCGATGTTATGAATGAATTTGATGATTCTTATGTTGTGACTTACGATGAGGTTATGAAGAAAGTCTTAGAGAAAAGGAAAAAGATTCAATATGCTAAACTCTATCAAAACAGGGTTATAACGGGAAATGCCATGTCCAATCCCAATGTTTCTGCAATTCAGCACCCCCTTCTTTGAGATCAAAAGCACAAGTTGCATCCGCACAAGTTGCATCCGCACGAGTTGCATCCGAAGATCCATTATTAGTTCAACACAAGAAGACTCAAGCAAACATACCCATTTGGGACCTTATCACGCCAATACCTTATCATCCACAATCTCTCTCAAGACATTTTCCGAAGACCTTGCTACACGTGGGCCTTCCACCACTTGGGTACCAACCACAAAAAGGTCCATTCATCTCCAAGCAAGAGAAAGGAGGAGATCACTATCAAGAGTTCTACCAAATGGTGTAATGCCAAGCCAATTCCAAGATAATTTGGGGCTTTACATCGAAAGGTCTTCACATTCCACCTTCTTGAAGCTCGCAAACAACAAGTACATGACATTTGGAGCTTGGCAATCTCTCAAAGCTTGGTATCAATAATCTTCTCTTGGGGCTTGCTCACGTCAACAACAAAATACGATTCATTTGAACGGGTCAAGAGCAGATTTATCTTGGGGATTCACAAGTCACTCAAAGTTTGGCATCAAAGGCGTTCTAGGGGCTTTACAATCAGCAACCCTTTATCTCGGCATAAAAAGTATTTTAAAGCCCCATAATAAACAAATCTCTTGGGGCTAGACATCAATCTTCGTTGGGCACAGCGGCGACAACGATAGAAATCAAGCAACAAGGCAATCCGAACTTCGATCGAACATGACTTGATCCTGGGTTCGCTTACATACACATAATGCTTAAAATGGTTCACCCACGAACTAAAAAAAAAAAATCCTTTTCTCACATGTGTACATATTCTTTTACTTCTAACTTAAAAAAAAAATAAAAAACGACAAAAAGATTTTTATTTTTATTTTTCTTGTCTCTTTACTTGCGTAAATGTATTTGCTCCTAGCTTCTTCCCCAGCATTCTCCATCATCCTTGAACTACGCTGGTCTGATTCCCTTCAAAGGATACGTAGGCAGCCTTTGGCTTGACCAACCCATCATTCAGAATGTCATCTCACCAACATTCCATCGAAAGCAAGAGCAGTTCATCATCTTCATCAAAGACACAACATCTTCATTAATACTTTCCTCAATAATCACACAGCACACAAAAGTAATTTCTTCATTATATCTGTAAAAGCATACATATAACAGGTACAAGCATTCGACAAATGGATTCACAAACGGATTCAGCAATGGGTTCACAAACGGACTCAGCCATCGGATTCAAAAACAGATTCGACCAATGGATTCACACACGGATTCAGCAAAGGGTTCACAAACGGACTCAGCCATCGGATTCACAAACGGATTCGACCAATGGGTTCACAAACGGATTCAGTAAAGGGTTCACAAACGGACTCAGCCATCGTATTCACAAACGGATTCGACAAAATGGACTCACAAATGGGTTCAGCAAAGGGTTCACAAACTGACACAGCCATCGGATTCACAAACAGATTCGACCAAGGGACTCACAAACGGGTTCAGCAAATGGATTCACTAACGGATTCAGCCAATGGGTTCACAAAGGGACTCGTCCATCACAAATGGATTCGACCAAGGGACTCACAAACAGGTTCAGCAAATGGATTCACTAACGGATTCAGCCAACGGGTTCACAAACGGACTCGTCCATCGGATTCACAAACGGATTCGACAGGGGCTCACAAACAGGTTCAGTAAATGAATTCACTAACGGATTCAGCAACAGGTTCACAAACGGACTCGTCAATCAGATTTACAAATGAATTCGACCAACGGACTCACAAACGGGTTCAGCAAATGGATTCACTAACGTATTTAGACAATGGGTTCACAAACGGACTCGTCCATCGGATTCACGAACGGATTCGACCAAGGGACTCACAAACGGGTTCAACAAATGGATTCACTAACGGATTCAGCCAACGGGTTCACAAACAGACTCATCAATCGGATTCACAAATGGATTCGACCAACGGACTCACAAACGGGTTCAGTAAAGGGATTCATTAACGGATTCAGCCAACGGTTTCACTAACGGATTTGTCAACAAGGGTTCACTAACGGACTCATTCAATGGATTCACTAACGGATTCATCAAGCGGATTCACTAACAGATTCGTCAACAAGGGTTCACTAACGGACTCATTCAATGGATTCACCAACGGATTCATCAGGCGGATTCACTAACGAATTCGTCAACAAGGTTCACTAACGGATTCATCCAATGGATTCATTAACGGGTTCATCAATAGGATTCACTAACGAATTCAGCCGACAGATTTACAAACGGATCATGCCACCTCATCAATCAACAAAAGTCGCTCACACAGGGAGTGCACCTCTATCTTTCACAATTTTAAATTCCTGCTTTCATTAAGTCTTTGCTTCCTTATCTTTTCTTTCTTCTTTGGCGATGTCCTTGGCGGTTGTCTTTCTTTTGTCGACGCGTTTTTCTTTGCAATCCACATCGCCGAGGGGCTCTGTAGACACCCCACCTTGGACCTCTCACCCCGATTGCATACATAGTATTTTTATTTAACTTATTTTCGTTGATTTTTGTTACTTCAGTTCAGCTTCTAACTGATTCCATTAGTTTTGGGGCTAAACTTCATAACAGAGTTAACTTTTAGGGTCATTCTGTCATTTTCTGCCGTGGGCGCCTCCAACACTGTCAATGGGCCGCGTGTGCATCTCGCCCCAAAAGCGGGACTCGCACGCTTCCCATTTTGGCAGTTACGGACTGCAGCCTTTTCCCTCCATTTTCTTGATCACAAACACCTCTTTTCATCACATGTTTTATTCTAGCTTTAAACCTTTTTATTTGTAACCTCCCAATCCCATATTCTTAGCATCCTATTAAAAATAAAAATTTTATTTTATTTATTATTTTATTTATCTTATTTTTGATTGGTCAATTCTATTTCACATGGATTGATCATCTTTTCCCTCCAAACTTTCCCTCCTAATTTCACCTATATAAACCCCCTCCTTCTACCTTAGAAAATGACTTGAAATTTCTTCACAAGAGACTATACATAATTCACTCAAGGATTCTCTTTACAAGAATTCTCCCAACAACAACTCAAGCATCAAAACTCTTTTCAAGCCAATGTTTGAAGTCCTCTTTCTTAAGGTACAACTTTACTTCTTCTTCTTCTTATTTTATATATGTCTTTTTAATGTATGCAATCTCCATCAATGGGACATGACTAAATGACTACTTTACTACATTAAAGTTGGTTAAGGTTGTCTCCCTACATTTCAATCTCTAGTTTAATTTACTCTTCTTCTCTTAATGTAATCTTTAGCATAAAAATCAATAAAACAATTATCTTTTATATCCCTTTGCAATTCCCCTTTTCTTTACATTATAATTGTTAGCACTATTAATAAATTAAAGGACTTTTTAGCATTAGAACACCTTTAGTAGCAAGACCAGCGTAAGCGGGGCGGAGTGGGTGTTTAAGTACTTCCCACTCCGTCACCTAACCCCCGAACCCTTTTCTTCCCGAATCTCTGGTTTTGTACATAAATTAGGCTATTTCTAGATTTTTTTTATGTTTCCTCAATAACATAGGTGGCGACTCTAAAATTAAAACAGGTGAGACATACTAGGATCCTTCCACCACTCTAGCCAAGTAGTGGGTTTTTCTGGGGTATCTACACTAGCCTATCAGGTTTATCCCTAAATAGTACTAAGATTACCTCTAACATGGTTTCATGCTTTCTAGAGGAGTTGAGCCCGGATTGAAGTACTTACAAAGCCCCTCGGCAATGGTGCTTTAGGAAAGCAGGGTTGTCGATTTAAAAGAATCCCAATCTGGCCATGACGGGAAGATGATTGACTGATGTGGTCAAAGGTCTGGACTTAGGAGTATAGGATTCCTATGTATCCCGTTTGTGGCGAATCAAGCCTAACATAGTTCAAGAGAGAGGTTTTTTGGACTTTGGGGGTTGTTTAGCTGGAAACCTATCCAAATGAGGCACTACGGACCTTGAACGGGACTATGAAAGAAAGTCCTAAACTTGGGAGACTATGAAGGAAAGTCCAAAACTTGGGGGACTATGGAGGAAAGTCCAAAACTTGGGGACTATGGCGGAAAGTCAGAAACTTGGGGACTATGGAGAGAAGTTTGAAACTTGGGGACTATGGAGGAAAGTCTGAAAAATGGGGGACTATGGAGAGAAGTCCGAAACCTGGGGACTATAGAGAGAAGTCCAAAACTTGGGGGACTATGGAGGAAAGTCCTAAACTTGGGGATCAAAACCTAAGGGCTTTACTTGATCATTACGCTAAAAGGTTGGGCTTACGTTGCTTTTGACTGCTCAAAAAATTTAATTTGACCGCCTTGGTCAAAGCTTGGACTTGGTCAACTCTACGCTACGGGATGGTTGACTAAAAGACTGGACTTATGTCGCTTTGGACTGCCGGGAAATTTGATTTGACCGCCTTGGTCAAAACATGGACTTGGTCAACTCAACACTACGGGATGGTTGACTAAAAGATTGGACTTAAGTCACTTCGGACTTCTGGGAAATTTGATTTGACCGCCTTGGTCAAAACTTAGACTTGGTCAACTCAACGCTACGGGATGGTTGACTGAAAGTTTGGTCTTACGTCCAGTTAGGACTGCCGGAAATTTGATTTGACCTCCTTGGTCAAAGCCTGGTCAACTCTACGCTACGGGATGGTTAACACATTTTCTTGACACCGGGGGAGAGAGCCTAGGTGCGATTTACAAGACATATTTGAGGACAAAATAGTCTAAGACTTTGAGAAGCAATTTTGAAATGGAGATCAAAAGCTTTTTCCTTGAAACGTTGTCTTTCATAAATGATGTCAAAGGGGCATATTAGAAATGCTTATTTTAAAGGAAAATATTTTAACGAATCATTTTAGTCTAATTTTGATTTTAACTGAACTCCGATATTTGCCATGCATAAAATCCTTTTGAGCTTTGTCCATTTCTTAGGAGTGATCGGGAGTAGGAAACCTTTTTATCGTGGATGTTGGGGTAGCCCTGATTTCCTTGTTGTCATCGATGTTGGGGTAGCCCCGATGTCATCTTTTGACCTTTGAGGTGATGTTAGGAACCCATCCCTTTTTCATGACGCACCCTTTCTTTTGCCTAGGCCGCCCTTGCGGGTTTTCAACCTAGCGGGCATCTCTTTTGCATCTTTTATGGCACACCCTGTTTTTTTGCCTAGGCCGCCCTTGCCGGTTTTCAACATAGCGGGCTACTTTTTTGGTGACTTTCTTTTTTTATGAGTGATCCAGGCGACTTTATGGAATGGGTACTTAAAGTATTTTTCTTGGAGGAAACATGCAAGGGCATTTTTGGGAGAAAGTCCCTTTGTTTTGGTGAGCTCTTTGAGCACTATGGCATATAATGGAGGGAATCCCTTGCTTAACAGAATATAAGTGTTTAGCTCTTTCCTACGATGAAGAAAATAAGACTTGTCGAGACATTTGAAATTTTCCTTAGTTAAGATTATCAAAATGATTGTTTGAATGGACCATGTTTATTATGAAGTCAAGATTATGACAAGCATTTAGCCTTAACATGTATAAATGTTGTGATCAATTGAGACTAGGATTCGATCAATGGCAAGATCAGAAGAAGAATGTGTTTAGTTGAGATTTGTCCTTAATGTGACCAAAGAAGGTGCGTCTGGGAAATCAGTCATTAATGGGACCGAGTGAAGAGAACTAGGTCATGTTGAGAGGACCAAGGTTTTATTTTACGTTATGAACGGACCCGAAGGTTGCCTATGTTCCCCTCAGTTTGAGGAGCTTGGGTGGCTGTAGTTCAGCCATGTACCGCCTTTGGTGAAGATGGGGGGGTCTTCTTTGGAGGATGTTTTTACGTGTTGATGAAGATCGCTTTGTTCCCCTTTTGGGATGGGCCTTTTGAGATAAACCCTTTGGGGTGAACTCTTTGAGATGAACCTTTGGAGGGTGAACCTTTAAGGTGAACTTCTTTCCTTTTGATGCTCCTTTGGAGGTGAACCTTCTGAGGTAAACTTCTTTCATTTATAGGTGAACTTTTTTCCTTTCGATGATCCTTTGGAGGTGAACTCATTGTTGATCCTTTTGAAGGTGGGCTCCTTGTGGATCCTTTTAAGGGTGAAATCCTTGTTGATCCTTTTGAAGGTGGACTCCTTATTGGTCATTTTGAAGGTGGACTCCTTGTTGATCCTTTTGAAGGTGGACTCTTTGTTGATGATGAACCTTCTCTTTATCCACATTTTTTTTTAGGGAGAGAGAAGATGAATGGGGTAATGATACCCCATTTCTGGATGACGACTTCTTCATGGTCTTTTATCTTGCCTTAACTTCCCTCTTCGCGGGACTCATGCGATCCTTTGCTTTGCGGAGCAACAACATCCTTTTGCCTCATGTGGCCTTCGATGTGTATCGAGAACTTGTATGGGTATGTGTATTATATTGTGTATCGGGAATGTGTATGAAGGAAGACTTGCTATCATTGGTTTCATCATGCCAATTGATCACAACATTTATTCACGTCAATATTGATTGTTTGTATTTAGTGTTTTGTGTTAGGTCCATTCGTCCTTTATGAGTCGTCATTGACTAGTATGCTTAGAAGTCAATTCATCATTTTGGGGACGTAGCAATCAATTGATAATAACAAGCAAGGCAATTTCAAGAGTAAATGTATATTGCAAATAATGTCTCAAGTCTAGAGAGAAGAGAATGAAAATGACTCTTTTATTTAGATAACTTTATATATACATGTCCAAGTGTGGACCTTTGTAAAATAAAAGACATATATCTGGGATGGACTTTGGTGAGAATCTAGAACCTACGAGGCTGGAAGACTCTTTTTTTTTTTTTTTATTTTTTTAAGGGATGGGCTCCTATGAAGTTCGATGGTCCATTTTCTTCTTCATATGTTGGAGGGGTTTTCGGCGGCATATTCCATGTCTTCCACAGGGAACTCGGGTTCCATGTCATCGGGAAATATGTCGCGAGGTCTCCAATTGGCTTGGTGTTGTAATTGTGGGATTCGTCTACTCATGAGTTGGGAGTTTGCTTTGGCCATCTCCTTTATGATTTCCTTTCAAGGTGCGTAACCTTCATGCATGGCACTCGGTGAGGTTACGAATCTCCATTTGATGTAGCCGTCTTTGGGCTTCCGAGGCATGGGAATTTTCTTGTAGAAGACGTTCCAATTTTTTTTTTGATCTCTTTCTTCATGTGGGTGGAAGTCATCTCAAGTGTGGGTTCCTTGGGAAAGGTTTCTAATGGACAAAACTGCAAAGGACTTTAGCATTTTCAACCTCAAATAACCATGATTCGAGAAGAGCTCTTCATTAGCGGATTAGCCTTTTAGGAAAAACTTGATCTTTTATTTTAAGAAAACTTGATCTCCATTTTTTTATTTTTTATTTTTGGAAAGACACACTTTTGTTTGAGTGAAAGACTCACACACATTTTTTATGTAAATTTTTGACAAGGCAATAATGATAATAATAATCTTATTAAGAAAACTGACAGTAGATTCAGAATGGTCACCACATGGAACCACCCGGGGAGTCAAGACTCTAACTCAACCTAACCGATATCTTAACTGACTTTTCTTAAGGGATTATCACACATCCTAACAATAGAATCTGAACTTTCCTAAGGGGAGGTTGATGGAAGGGGTTTTGATATTCCGCCCCTGACCATAGCGGTCGGTTCATTACCAACTTCCCAACCCGGGGCATTCAAGCTTTCCTTCCGCGATTAATTCCTGGATGATGCGTTTTATGATGGCACAGTCGTCGGTATTATGTCCATGGTAGTTGTGAAAGGCACACCTCTTGGTGGTATCGTGGTATCTTTCGGGTTTCTTTGGACGGAAATTTTCGAGAGGCCACATGAGACCTCGTTTGACCAATCCTTCAAACACTTTGCTTATGGGCATTCTGAAATCCTCAAACTTTGTGAAATGGGGCTCGGATTGGCATTTTTGTTTTCTTTCATCGTTGACCAGAGCGTGGACCGCCACTCAATGCAATGGGGTGCTCATTGAGTGTCCTTTCAAACTTAGCTTCCATTTGCTTTCTCTTTCCCAATAGATAATTGAGAGAATTTTACAGGGGCGTAGGCATACTCATAACCTCAGTTTCTTACAGGAATATACATCAGAGGTATGCAAGGAGCTTGTGGTCCAAAAGGTCTTGGATTGTAGAAATGATACGGGTCACCCCAGAATCTTATTGGGAAATCCGGTGGAGGCAAGTTGGCGGTGCCTGGTCGGGTATCCATATATGGTTTAAACATTGACTGAGTTTTAAGGACTTGGTTGATGGTATTAAACCGAAAAGGGGTACGATTGGGAAGGTTTAGTGAGTATGATGCTCGAGGCATGACCGGTGCGAACGGTGGTTTGTGGGCGTTTCGAGTAGATTGTGCTTGGGGTTTTATAGGAGGCGTCCCATGGGAGATGTTGGATTTGGGATGAGGCGGAGTGAAGAGGACTTGAGTGAGAGGCAAGATTTGAATGATGGTGTGTTGGGGCAAAGAAAGGGGGGTCTTGGTATTTTTGTAAGATTGAAGAGGCGATATTTGGTTGCAATTTGGAGGTTGGGTGGCTTCTACCTCTTCTTTGTGGTTGGTAACTTTGGTGAAGGGCCCATCAATTTTAAATAGAGTTGTAACACCTCTTTGTCTCGTCGACTCATCAAATGTATTTTTCATTTCTTTGTGGCTCTTTGTGATGACTTCTTCCTTAGCCCCGGAGGCTTCTAGAGCTTGGAGCAACTCTTCTTTCGTTGGGCTATCCAAAATATTCCCAACGTCATTTCCCAAGCTACTATCCACTGAAGTGGTCTTACCGAGGTATCGGGTCGGAGAAGTTGTAGTGACCGGGAAACTTTCTGACTCCACATGCGGCGACATGATGCTCTCTTCCACTTCATCCGAGCTACGGGGGAAAAAATGGGTAATTTAGGCTTAGGTAAACATTAGGTGAATGCTTGGGCTATGGGCTTAATACTCATGCTACTAAGGGGGAGGACCGTTATGCTTAGACCTATGGAGTGGAAGGTGGACGGGATTTAATGGGATCTCGAATCCATCCGAGATTCTAGTGGGGACCTATTTTCAAGGTTGTAACGGACGCTTAGGCAACTAATCCTAACGGCTCAATGGGTGGTTAGGTGACTAATCCTAAGGGCTCAATGGGTGGTTAGGCAACTAATCCTAAGGGTTTGATGGCATCTTTGGAATCCATCCAAATATTGACGGGTGCCTTAGAGATCTCCCAAGGACTTGACAGACTCTTAGGAGACTATTCCTAAGAATCTAACGGGAGCTTAAGAAACTAATCCTAAGGCTTAACAAGATCTTTCATTATTTGTATGGCCATTTTTTATTGTCTAATGAGCAAAGAATAACTTTAATTAGCATCATATAGCAAACAATATGCGAGGAAGGGACAAGACGGAGCAATCATGCAATGTGCAATTAATTATCCGTTCAAGTTTACTTAAAACTCTTTTTTATTCTTAAATGTTTGGAAAATATTTCTCTTCTTTTTCGCAACTAATCTAAAACCTGGATCAGTGAAGGCCATCACTACGTTTATAAGTCCCTCGTTTTTCACCTGCCTTGCACACTCCCAAGGACGGACTATCCCGGGCGAGGGTTCTATAGGGCATGCGGCTTCCACAAACCAAAAGAAACAATCTATGGTCCAGTTCACCATAAAGCTTTAATGCATAAGTCATTCTTATTATAATTGAGCCTCAATTAAGGTCAAGATTCAACTTAATGCCTTAACGAAATTTTGGCATGACCTCATTTCAATGAGGGGTCTTGGACCTTGACTTTTTGGCTTAAGGATAATTAGAATGGGCTAAGCATTAAGGCTTAATGACGCGGTTGTAAGTACCCCAATCTGAGATTAACCAACTTTGGAGGAATTCTTAGCACCCTTCAGGGATAAACTGATAGGCTGGGACCTCACTAAGATAAACCTAAAATTCCAGGACTACTCTGGAATTAAAATTGGAAAAATCCAGAAGCTCGCCAGGCTGAGCCATACGGATGGTTTGGAAAAGCTCTAGCTGTACGGCTACTTTGGGCACCCTCAGTCCCTATAAATTAAGACCCTTGCTGATCATTCTAGGGAGGAAATTCATTTATGAGCAGAAACTCTGCCAGATTGAGAGCATATTAGAGTCACAAACATATATTTGAGTGAAAAGAGAGAAAGAAGATAGGCTTAGAACCAAAATTGGTGAGACCTCCTTCTCCCCATCTTCACTTCATCTCCTATTCTATTTTACTTTGCCTTATTCATATTATGCATGTATTATTCTTGTAAATAATATGAATTGGAACCAAGTTCTTAACATGAGTTATGGTGCCCCTCATGTTCTATGCATGATCAAGGGTTCAAACCAAGAATGATCAAGACTTGTTAATATTTAATGTACATTTACTTTAAAGCCTTACATTTAGGCAATTTACTTTCATGTCTTGACATTATTGCAATTTATCTTCATGTCTTTACATTTATGTAAATTACTCTCATGTTCTTTTACTTTTAAGTTGATTTTATGGTGAAATGATCAAGTTTGGATGATAAAGTTTCAATCTTTATCATTTAAACTTTGATCTAACTCCAAAAATATCTCTTTGGATGGTAAAGACTCAATCTTTATTCATCCAAAGGTTGATTTCTTACTTCCCAAGGCCTTTCGTTGGATGAATCATCCATTTGGATGTTAAAGTTCCTATCTTGAACCATCCAAATGATGATTTTGGCCCAAGTGCCATGTTCACCATATTTCTTAATTTTTCCCCAAATATTGCCATGACCACACCCAAAACCTTATATTTTGGTGTTTAATTAGTGACAAGAGCATAGGGATGCTTTAATTCAAGATTTGAGTGAGTAAATAAACTGGAAAGATGTAAAATAGTTCAGTTTCAGAAGAATGCTCTGTTTCTGCCTGAAACTGGACTGATTTCTTGACAATCTGTAAAAATCCCAGGGATGACCTTCCCAGCCGTACGGCTAGTTTGGTCAGAAGGGTTAATTTTCAGTCTTTCCCATTTTCTGTTAAACTATTTACAAAACAACCTTTTTTGTTAAGTTTCTAACTGATTTTGGTTAAAAGTCAGTTTTTCCCAGTTTTTCAAGAAGACATACACACACACACTTACACAATTTTAAACAAACTTTAGGGAGACTCGGTTGTTTCTGAGGCAGTTTGGGTGAACTACCGATTGAGTTCTTCCCAAAGTGTAACCTGACCTTCGAATCCTTTGTCTCTAACCATTTTTCGTTAAGTTTGGGTTTAAAGGTAAATTAACGTGGCGACTCCGTTAAACATTGAAAGTTCCGTGTTTGATTCTCAAGGGAACTTTCGCCGTTTTCCTGCGGGTATCTTACAGTGGCGACTCCGCTAGGGAAGAAGGTGTTTGCAAACTTCTTTTTAGGAGCTTTGGGGACACTTTTTTGTGGGTCAAACTCCCATCTCTGTTTGTTGACTTTGTGCATGTTTTGTGTGTATTTTATGTTTCTGTTTTGATTTCTTGGTGTGAAAATGTTCAGAAAATGCAATGAACTGGGGCTTGATGATCAGAAGTTGAAAATTGGCAAAACATAATGGAGCTACTGCTCTAGCCGTTTTATGAAAGAGTTATGCACAACAAGGTTTTGAAAACCAACATTTTATGGCAAAAATTGTGCGTAACCGAGGCTTTGAAAAACAATTTTTTTTACATGGAAAATTAAGGCTTATGTGCAAATAAAAGAGGCTGTAATCTCATAACCTGGACATATGATGTAGGGGACCCTCAGAATGTTTCTACCCTGCAAGAAATGTTAATTTTGAAACATTCTATGGGCCCGGCCAAACCAGCCGTACGGATGGTTGAGGGGGGGGGGGGGCTTATTGGTTTTTTGCAATCTTCCAGTTTATGATTCATCTAACCCAAGTTTGTTGTGTTTCCAGAACAGTCTCTCTTCCAGAATAAAAAACAGAAGCATAAAACACACAAAATGAGCACGTAAAGTCAACAAACGGATACGGGAGTTTGACCCACACAAGGATATCCCCGAATCTTCTAAAAAGAAGTTCGAAAACACCTATTCCCCAGAGGAGTCACCACTGTAAGATACCCTCGTGGAGGTGCGAGGGATCGAACACGGAACATCCTAAAAAAAAAAAAAAAAAAACCTTAACGGAGTCGCCACATTAAATTAATTTTAAAACCCAATTTAATGAAAAGGTTTGAGATTGTGAGTTCGGAGGTCAGGTTACGTCTCGGGAAGAACATTTCATAGTCACCCGATCCGCCTCGAATAAATCGAGTCTCCCTAACTTTGTTGACAAAAAACGTGCAAAGTGTATGTGTGTGTGTGTGTGTGTGTATTTTGGAAGAAAGGACTGGAAGTTAACAAAAAAGGTGGACCAGTTAACAGAAAGGGTTAAACTGCAAGAAACATAACATAAGCTGGTTAAAAGAAAAATCAATCCTTTCTGGCCAAACCATCCGTACGGATGGTTAAGGTCGTCCAGGGGATTTTACAAATTTATCATAAACAGTCCAGTTTCAGGCGGAAACAGAGCATTCTGCAGAAAATGGATAGAAATGTGACTTTGCAGTTTATTGTATTATACATAAACATGGATAACAACATTCCTATGCTCTTGGTCATCAATTTGGGTACCAAAAACAAGGGTTTTAGAGATGATCAAGGTAAACATCAGAGAAATTTGAAGAAAGTTGATGAACATGGCTTTGAGCCAAAACAACCATTTGGATGAGTAAAGATTGAAACTTTAACATCCAAATGGATGATTCATCCAAGATTAAACCTTTGGGACAACAAAATCAACTTTTTGATGGATAAAGATTGAGTCTTCACCATCCAAAGGTGACATTTTTAAGGTTAAATCAAAGTTTGGATGATAAAGATTGAAACTTTACCACCCAAACATAATCATCATGGCCATAGATAAACAAAAACAAGATAAATGTACAAGGCTTTCTCCATATGTGAAATGGATCACCAAGCCAAAAGTAAAGACATGAAAGTAAAGGCATGGAAGTAAAGACATAAACATAACAAGTCATTAATCACACATAAAGTATGAGGGAATCATGGAATCACCTCATGACTTGGTTCGAATTCATAAGATTACATAAATGTAAAGACTTTTGAACGTAAAAGAGACAACCATGTAAATGAACAACAATATAAACAATATAATAAAAGAGATATGAGATGGAGAGAAGATTGGGAGGAGGAGGAGGCTTCACCTATCTTGGTTTTGGCCTATCTTCCTCTCTATTTTCACTCACGTTTTATGGTGTTGTGTTTCTGCTGTAATTTTGACAGAGTTTCTCTATCCTGAACTAATTTCTCCCACCCCCCCTGAAATGATCAGCAAGGGCCTTAATTTATAGGAGACTGAAGGTCCCAAACCATCCATACGGCTGGTGCCTCTTCGGGGCAAAACCATCCGTACGGCTTCTCTTGGCGAGATCTGGAACTTTCTTCTCTTTTATTTCTAGATTGGTCTTAGAGATTTTTGTTTATTCCTATGATGTCCTAGCCTATCAGGTTTATC
Source organism: Campanula takesimana (assembly GCA_026119855.1). Taxonomy (NCBI): domain Eukaryota; kingdom Viridiplantae; phylum Streptophyta; class Magnoliopsida; order Asterales; family Campanulaceae; genus Campanula; species Campanula takesimana. The sequence continues at coordinate 1,064,193 of JAOWBW010000364.1, read as the reverse complement.
CTTAAATAGTACTAAGATTACTTCTAACCTGGTTTCGTGCCTTCTAGTAGGGTTGAGCCCGGATTGGGGTACTTACAGATGGAAGCCTATCAACAAAGGATTACTAAGTCTTACAACAAGAATGTCTGTATTAGAAGGTTTCAGGTTGGGGACATGGTCCTTAGGAAAGTATTTCAGAACACAAGTGAGTTGAATGCTGGTAAGCTTGCAGCTATGGGTGGCAAAATGGGTTCCCGAATACATTTGGATAAAACCCAAATTTTTCCATTAACTTATTGGGTAAATTCGGATATTATCCATTATACCCATGAACAATAATGGGTATGAATAGATAATACCCAAATTTATCCATAACTTGATGGATAATACCCGGGTATCACCACTTCCAGCCCATCTCCCCACATACCACCCCACCACCAGACACCACCTTTTTTGCTACCACCAACGACCACCTCTATTGCCACCACCAACCACCACCTCTGTCGACACTGCCACACCACTACTTTCACCAAGGCCACCCCTGCTACTTTCACCAAGGCCAGCAGGGCCACCCCTGCTGCTTCCTCCACCGGACATAATTTTGCTTAGTCCATAGAATTGACCTTCAACTGCTTGAAAAATGAGAGACTATTAACTTTAATCTTAAAGATTTGAAATATTATGGATACGTACTACTACCTCTGTCCCGACTCAATGTGCACTTTTACTATTCATGTGGTCAATTCATTCGAACTTTGACCATTATTTTATGAAAATCTAGCTATTATTATACAATTTTAAAAGTTGTTATAGTTTTATTGTTAGAAATAGTATCAATAACATCTTTCAAAATTGCATAGATTTTCATAAAATTAAGGTCAAAGTTCAGTCAAATTGACAAAAAAAGTCAAACAGTGCACATTGAGCTGGGACGGAGGTAGTACTTGTTATAGCGTTTACAAATGTAAACAAATTACCTGCTGCTGTTAAACATAATCTTCCAAAGACAAAGAGAAACAGACACCATTACAATTCATAGAGGATAAATAATTTTGAGGTTGCACCCTCCAATTGCCCGTTATATACTTTCTCCGTCCAAAAATAAATGTCGCATTTGTCTTATCATTTTACATTGATAAAAATGAAAAATATGATATTTTTAATGGAAGAGAAGGAGTAACAACTGGAATGTCATCACTTGCATCTCTTTGTAGTATGGTAAAAAGTTTCTATGGAAAGTCAAATGTCAAATAACAAATTGCACAAATTGCGTAAATGAATGAAATTTTGACAATTATTATGCTACTTTCCTTAACATAATAATGATTACCATATTTGGATGTTACAATCAGATTAAGTTGATCATTTCCTTACATAACATTAATTACCACGTGTGTAAATACTATTTCCCGAAAATTTGGCTATTATAGTATAATAAGCATACATTTGAATCGGATGGTTACAGATTGGGATTTGAAAGATAAAAATTGAAAACAAACAATTGGGTATAACCTGGTAGGGATGGTCAAAACCGGTTCCGGGCCCAGTTCCGGTTCGCCATATATGTGACCCTGAACCGACCCGCGCTTACCCCGGTTCCGGTTCCGGTTCCGGTTGGCACAATCCGGTTTCGGTTAGGCTCCGGTTCCGGTACGGTTCCGGTCCTCCCTTTAAAATTATTGAAAAACAAGGGATTATCGGTACGGTTACTGTTCCGGTTCCGGTCCGGTTCACCATTTATGTGACCCTGAACCGGCCCGGATGCCTTGCGGTTCCGGTTTGTTCGGTTCCGGTTTCCTCCCCGGTTTGCTCCGGTTCCGGGCTTTTCCGGTCCGGTTCCGGTCCGGTTTTACGGTTCCGGTCCGGTTTGGCCATCCCTATAACCTGGGTTATCCGGATAAAAATCTATTTGGTTCATTAATTAATGGGTCTTAATGGTTAATACCCAATTAAACCCAATAACTTAATGGGTATGTAATGGATACACCTAATAAGTCATTTATTAATGAGTTAATGGATGGACAAATGGATTGGGTTAAAAATTGCCCTGGAATATTTTGGGGTGAAGCTGCTCTTACTGCTGTTTACACAATGAATCGTGTTCCTTCTTCATTTATTGGTAACCAAAGTCCTTATGAGCGGTTATATAAAGAATTGCCTAACTATAGTCTTTTACAAGTTTTTGGGAGCGCGTGTTTTGTGTTATTGCCCATCCATGAAAGAAACAAACTAGAACCTCATGCTCGTCTTTGTTGTTTTATTGGGTATGGGATAGAGCATAAAGGTTATAGGTGATGAGATCCCATTTCTAAATTTCTTCGTGATTCCCGTCATTTTACGTTTTGGGAACAGAAAACTTTTGCATCAATGTCTCAATTTCACTTCTCCCCAGGGTTTTCTACACCATATTTTACTGATTCTTCAATTGAGCTCCTTTCTGATAATCTTGTTCCAGATTCTCCTTTTGAGCTAACCACAGATCCGTCTACATCGCCTATTTCCCGCCGTGCCTGCTAATTCTACTATAACAAATGAGCATTTGGATAGCCCATTAGCATCTACTCCCCCTTCTCCAACTCTAGAGTCTCCTCATTTGTCGCGTTATCCCACACGGGTAAGAAAACCGCTAGCTCATCTTCATGATTATCATTACTTTTCTAATATTTCCTCGTTAGATGAGCCACAATCTTATAATGAAGCTAGTTCTAACCCTCTTTGGCAAGAAGCAATGAAAATAGAACTTTCTGCGTTGGAAAAGACTCATACATGGGATCTCGTTGATCTACCTCCCAGAAAGACTTCAGTTGGGTGTAGATGGGTTTACAAAATAAAAACTCTTTCAGATGGAACCGTGGAACGTTACAAGGATCGACTATTGGGTAAAGGTTATTCTCAAGAGTACGGCATTGATTACGAGGAGACATTTTCCTGTTGCTCGACTTCCATCTGTAAGAAGTTTGCTTGCTGTTGCTGCCGCAAGTAAATGGGGCATGTTCCAAATGGACGTCAAGAATGCATTTCTTAATGGATGAGGAAGTTTATATGAAACCACCTCCAGGTTATCTTCATCCACCACACAAAGTCTCGTGCCTACATCGAGCTCTTTATGGTCTTAAACAAGCCCCCCGTGCTTGGTTTGCTAAATTCAGTTCAACAATTGGACGGTTTGGTTTTACATCCAGTGCTTATGACTCTGCTTTTTTTCTGAAAAAGTCAGATCGTGGTACTATTCTATTGCTCCTTTATGTTGATGACATGATCATAACCGGAGACGATCTGAAAGGTATTTGAAAGCTTAAGCACTTTCTGAACCAACAGTTTGAAATTAAATACCTTGGTCCACACAATTACTTTTTGGGACTTAAAGTTTATTCAGACAAAAATGGATACTACTTGTCCCAAGCAAAGTAGGCTTCTGACCTCATTGCTCATGCTAGTTTGACAGATAGTAAAACTACATCGACTTCACTCGAGTATAATACTCATCTCACTGCCCTCACATGTTCGGTTCTTCCTGATGGAACGTTATATAGACAACTGGTTGGGAGTCTAATATATCTCACTGTCACTCGTCTCACTGCCCTTACAGTCCTGCATATTCTTCGCTACATCAAAGGCACAATGTTTCATGGTCTTCACTTCTCCGCTCATTCACCTTTAGTATTGCACGCTTACTCTGATGCTGATTGGGCTGGTGACCCAACATATCGATGCTCTACAACTGGATTTTGTTTCTTTTTGGGTGATTCTCTTATTTCTTGGCATAGTAAGAAACAAGCAGTGACTTCCAGGTCTAGCACTGAATCAGAATATCGGGCACTTGTTGATACTACTCAAGAACTTCCTTGGCTTCATTGGCTCTTAGAAGACATGGGTGTTACTCATGAGGGTGCTACCAATATATGTTGTGACAACCGAAGTGCCATTCAAATTGCCCATAATGATGTTTTTCATGAGCGTACAAAACACATTGAAAATGATTGTCATTTTGTCCGCCAACACATTGTTCCTGGTACTGTTCACCTTATATGAGTCTCATCAGGCAATCAAACTGCAGATGTTTTCACCAAAACTCATCCACCGGGACGACTTCACGCTTTAATATCCAAACTCAAGTTGTCCTCCCTTAAAACACCTTGAGTTTGCGGGGGGATGTTAGTGTGCATACTTGTGCCACAATTGTTAACAATTGTAGTTGCAGATCTTGACTACTCTCATGGTGACCCACCACAAGCCTCCGTAGCCGTATCACTGCCAAGCAATCAACAGCACACCGGCAAGATAAACACAAGCCTCATGCCTAGGATTTCCTTTCTAACTTTTCTGTATCATATTTGTATAAATAGCTGTTAGGATTTTAGGCCCAAACACAATTGCTTTAATTGATAAAGATGAAAGCATAAAATAACAAAATAGCAAGAACGGAACAAAATTGAAAAATAGATAAACACAAGAGATTTTACGTGGTTCACCAACTTGGCTACGTCCACAGGCGACGGAGAATCAATTCACTATAACAATCAAGAGTACAAGGAGAAACATGGTGAAAACCAATCACACAATATCACAATCTCTCAATATAATGAAACCCTAGCTTTTTCTATCTCTCTCAGACTCAAGGATGTGACGGCATAAAAGACTTATACAAGGGTTTTATTATTTACCCTAAAACTTCCCTACCAGACTTGCCGACCCAGCCCAGCCCGTCATCGTGGGCGACCGCCCAAGACTCAGTGCGCGACTGCCCAAGACATCAGACGGTTCCGTCTTCTGAAGCAGAAATGTGCGCGATCGCCCAGAACCATCATGGGCGATCGCCCAAAGCTGCAGTCTCCGTCTTCTCTTGCCAAGAAAAATTGAGAGTCACCCAACAATTCTCCACCTTGATTATCAATCCCGAAAAAGCTAATACATCAAGAGAACATCTCTATCTCCGCCGCCACGCCCCTAAGGGCCTCAATGACTACTAACACCAACTAAGTCCAAGAACTTCTTGAACTTAGAAATCAACTTTGTCAACATGACAACCTTTGTTATAGCCATATTTTCAGTCTCGGTAGTAGACAACTCTGTAACATCCAGCAATCCAGATTTCCAAATAACTGTGGAACCAACAAGACAAAATACATACCACAATGTAGATTTTCTGTCAACAAGATTACCGCCCCAATCTGAATCACCATTCCTAATAGAACCATCACTGTTCTTTCCATACACAATGCACATACAAGCATTTGAATATAGAACAAGTGACATATCATCTTTAGACTTGGGACTATCTAAAGAAGACAACCATTTCACCTGGTAAGCATCATTGATATCTATCACAGCCACAAGAATGCCATCGACATAAACAAGATAACTCAATGTGCCATCACTACAAACCATCAAGTAAACACAACAATCATATCCACTCCTAGCATAACCATGGGTAACAATAAAAGTGTCGAACCTTTTATAACACTGTCGAGTTGACTGCTCCAAATCATACAAGGATCTCTCTAACAGGAAAACATGATCCTTACCCTCGACAACAAACCCTTCAGGCCAGCGCATGTAGACTCCACCTCAAGCACTAGATCTCTCATCGCCACAATGCTCAACAAGTTGTGAATAGATAAGTGTCTAACAACTGGTGAAATAATATCATTTTAGTCTACCCCAAACCTTGGAGTACCATCTTTGAACTTGTAGATCCACTTGTGACTGACTAACACCTTCTTTGGTGGTGATCTAACAAATTCCTATGTCTGACTTTCAATAAGAGATTCCATCTCTTCTTTTACAACGACCGACCACATAGCAGATTTATCACACGATATATTTTCATTGAAACAAATTAATTTATGCATACTTACTGTTTTCGCAGCGAACAATGCATAAGCTACCATCTCCTCCAAACCATATCAAACTCTACCAAAAATAATGGTAGTCTCCACCTGCTTGTTGGTCTCCTCCTCTTGAACTGCAGCATCAATTAGAGTTGCTTCATTAGACACATCACTGACATCTAAGTCAAGTTCCACCACTTCTTTATCATCTCCGGCTAACTCCACCTGTTTATATATCCGTCCTGAAGGACACCCTTTTTCACGGAGGAGTAGAGCATTTTTTCTACATGTCAGGAACTTAGATGCCACCGGATCCCATGACCGGAATCCTTTCACTCCAGTAATATCACCCACAAAGGAATATCCTTTGGCTCTTGGCTCCAATTTATTGTTCACACAAACATACATGGGACACCCATAAATATACAATCTTGAGTATTCTCCTAGAGATCCTGACCACATCTCCAACAGAGCCTTCATCCCAATACCAGAATTTAGAGTACGATTAGCCCAGTGAGCAGTCATCCTAATCGGCTCCACACAAAATTTTGTACCTAACAATGCTTGTGACAACAAATACCAAGCCTTTTCAATCATTCCATTCAAGCCAATGTGACCCAATGTCATGTCCCATGATTGAGTAACCTCCGCCTCAACCATTGACCCCGTTGCAATAGACACATCACCAACAACCGTAGACCCAAGAAGCTTGTACAATGTCCCCACCTTCTTTCCCTTCAATGCCACCAAGTCACCTTTAATAGCCGATAATTTTCCATTCGCAATGGATAAACTATACCCAAGGCTATCCAAGGTGCCTAGAGAAATCAAGTTCTTCTTCAATTCAGGAACATACCTGACATTCTGCAATTTCCGCACAACTCTATCGAACATCTTAACCTTAATAGCCCCAATACCAATAACCTTGCATGCAGTATTATTCCCCAACAAAACTACTCCACTAGAAGCCTTATATGAACAAAACCATTCCCGGTTGGGACTAATATGATAAGAACAACCTGAATCCAAAATCCAGCTATCATGAATTTCGGTACCTGAATCACAAGCAGTAAGTGCATCATAGTCACTGTCATCAATTGTGTCTTTAAACACCACTCCAGCTTCACCTTTTGTCTTCACGGTTGTACCCCCTTGGTTTGGATAAAACCTTCTAATGTGTCCCTTATCCTTGCAACCATGACATATCACATTCTTATGCCATTCACTTGAACCGGATTGACCCTTCCTTGACTTTCTACCGCTTCTAGCTACTAACCCATCACCTTGAGATTCATCACTTATTGAGGTCAAGTGCGTCTCAATGACTTCCCGTTATAGTAGAGCGTTCTTTATCTCTTCCATATAGATCTCATCCTTGCCATACAACACTGTCTCTCTAAAGTGCATGTATTCCGGAGGTAGAGAACAAAGCAATTTTACCGCCAATTGCTCATCATCAATCACGACATCGACATTCTTCAAGTCCATGACCAAGCCATCAAACTCATCAAGATGTTTCTCCAAAGACTCACCTGTTTTTAGTTTACACTCCTCAAGTTTCTTCAATAGTAGCAACCTGTTACTAATACTCTTAGTCATGTACAATTTCTCAAGCCAAAGCCAAAGCGATGCTGCAGTCTTCTCACTCACAACCTCCCTCAATACCTCATCTTTGAGACTCAAGTGTAAGAGGGATAATGCTTTCTCATCCATATCATCAAATTGTTCATCCGTCAAGCTTGCCGGCTTCCTCGCCTTCCGAAGCAAAGCCTTGACACAATTTTTACCCACCAAGATTGCTCTCATCTTCACTTGCCATAAACCAAAATTGACCTTGCGGTCGAATTTCTCAATTTCGTACTTCCCTGACATCGTTACCAATAAGCAACAAGATCCACAAACCAGAAGCTTTGATACCAATTTTTAGGATTTTAGGCCCAAACACAATTGCTTTAATTGATAAAGATGAAAGCACAAAATAACAAAATAGCAAGAACGGAACAAAATTGAAAAATAGATGAACACAGGAGATTTTACGTGGTTCACCAACTTGGCTACGTCCACGGGCGACAAAGAATCAATTCACTATAACAATCAAGAGTACAAGGAGAAACATGGTGAAAACCAATCACACAATATCACAATCTCTCAATATAGTGAAATCCTAGCTTTTTCTATCTCTCTCAGACTCAAGGATGTGACGGCACAAAAGACTTATACAAGGGTTTTATTATTTACCCTAAAACTGCCCTACCAGACTTGTCGACCCAGCCCAGCCCGTCATCGTGGGCGACCGCCCAAGACTCAGTGCGCGACCACCCAAGACATCAGACGGTTCCGTCTTCTAAAGCAGCGATGTGCGCGATCGCCCAGAACCATCATGGGCGATCGCCCAAAGCTGCAGTCTCTGTCTTCTCTTGCCAAGAACAATTGAGAGTCACCCAACAATAGCCTTCACTACGTTGTATAAAATACACAATTTTCTTCTCATCTTCATTAAATATAATATGGAGATCTCCTACCATTTCAACAATGACGATCTTTTATCTCAAGATTCTCAACACAGTATTATAGCCCCATTAACTTTCAGAAAATGTCCTAGTAGTATTTAGATGCCTAATATTTTCTGGGAAAATGGTCAAAAGTTAAGCAATACGCACGCGCTTGCTCCTCCTCTTTTCCGAAACAGACACTGAAAGTTAACCGACTAACAACATCGAACAAAGGCATGGTAAATTGACCTAAAAAACGGCAGTTAAACCACTTTGGGATCAAGATGTAAGATATTATAATTCTCTTTTACCCTTAAAAATTTCCGGATATCATCCTCGTCCACTTTGCTCTTCATACAAAAGGGTGCCAAAAGACAAATTAATTTGATTCAAGTGTTTGTCGAAACAACACATTGAACTACTATTACTAAACCAGTTGGTATACCTCTTCCAACTATATAGATAAAGCTTTCACATTGCCCGTCAACATCATAGAATGTAAAGCATATGTTCAAGATCAGAGAAGAAGAAACCAGATGGTCGGAATGGCAACTCGAAATTTTCTCGCATCAGATATTATCCCCCAAGTATTTTGGTGAACTAGGTATTAAAAACCTTCATAAAGTAATAAGACAGTCAGGGAACTGGCCTGTTAAAAGAAACAAAATATTGTTGGAGCTAATAGCTACTCTGATTCGAGCCGGGTAAGATGAGACAACCTAGGACTATGTTAACTAGCAAATTGAGAGGAGTGGCTGGTCAAACAGTGAATGTTAATGGAAACCATATTCTCGATGAACGCAACAATAAGAACAACAAACAACCACCTACTACATTGACGAAAGTTACTATCGTACATAGACCCACATAGCAACTGTAAAAACAAAATATGTGTAAGGGTCCCCGCCCCGCGACAATGGTCAACACGTGTCCAAAGCCGGGATGGTTCCAAACACAATGGTACAATTTAACGGAGTCGCCACACTTTGTTAATTTTAAACCCAACAAAATGAAAAAGGTTAGAGATAAAAGGTTCGGAGGTCAGGTTACGGCTTGAGAAGAGTTTTACGTCACCCAAGCCGCCTCGGTCAAAACCGAGTCTCCCTTGTTAATTAACAAAAGTGCAAGTGTGTCTGTGCGTTTTAACGGAAAATCTCTGTTATTGGTTTTATTTGGAAAAACTTAACTTAAAGGGTCTGTTTATCAAGAAAATGGGGATCAGAGGGCAAAACGGACATTTTGCCCCCCATTCCCAACATAGCCGTACGGATGTACAGGCCGTTTCCTGGGATTTTACAGTTCAGTCAAGAACAGTCCAGTTTCAGAGCAAAAACAGAACATTCTGTTGAAACTGGACAGAACTGTTTTGATTCCAGTTTGTTTAAAACACTTTATAAATTTAAATAAAACATTTCTATGCTAAATGATCATCACATAAAGATTGAATCTTTATGGCCCCAAAGGGGACTTTAGAGCTAGATCAATGTTGGACGATAAAGATGGAGGCTTTATCATCCAAATGATCATTATTGCAAACAAAAGCATCATTCCAACTAGACAAGAATGTAAATAACAATCAACAAGCCATGATCATCTAGGTTTGAACCTCTTCCACACAAGGCATGGAGGGCACCTTGGATCACCTCATGGCTTGGACAAGAGAAATATATAGAATAATATATGTATATTTGCTTGAATGGACAAGTCTTGCATAAATGTAAAGTGCTTGAATGGACAAGTCTTGCAAGTATTGTAAAAGTGCTTGAATGGACAAGTCTTGCAAATAATATAAAGATTAACATAACTTAAACGAAGATTAAAGATAAAATAGAGTTATAGATGAAGAGAAGGGAGGGGGAGAAGGTGGCTTTACCTATTTTGGTTTAGGCAATCTTCCTTTCTCTCTTTCACTCTTTGTTTCACTCTTCTCTCACACTTCTGTAGTGATTTTGACAGAGTAATCCTTCTTATATTGTTCTCCCCCCTGAAATGATCAGCATGGGGTTCATTTATAGAGGCTGAGGGTGCCCTAAGTAGCCGTACGGCTAGGGACCTCATGTGCCCAAACCATCCGTACGACTCGACTTGGCGAGCTTCTGGATTTTTCCAACTTTAATTCCAGTTCAGTCCTGGAATGTCAGGTTTATCCTAGTGGGGTCCTGGCCCATTGGTTTATCCTTAAATGGTACCAAGAATTCCTCTAAAGTAGGTCGATTTCAGATTGGGGTACTTACAGAGCCCCTCGGTAACGTCGCTTTTGAAGAAAGCGGGGTTGTCGATAAATGCATCCCAATCTGATGGGAGGACGGCATGGCCGATTTGTTCTATGGCTGGACCTAGAGGTGTAGGGTTCCTACGTATCCCTATTTGAGGGAATCAAGCCTATCGTAGTTCGAAAAGGGTGAGAGATTTTAAGGCTACTCAAACCTATAGACGACCGTCGAGGTCGGGTGGGGAACTTAGCATCTCAAGCCCAAAGGCGACCGTAAAAGGTCGGGTGGAGAACTTAGCGTCTCAAGCCTAAGGGCGACCGTAAAAGGTCGGGTGGAGAACTTAGCGTCTCAAGCCTAAGGGCGACCGTAAAAGGTCGGGTGGAGAACTTAGCGTCTCAAGCCTAAGGGCGACCGTAAAAGGTCGGGTGGAGGACTTAGCGTCTCAAGCCTAAGGGTTTGGTCAACACTAACTACGAGATGGTTGACTAATCAAGGATGGTCTTACATCATTTTGGACTGCTGGTTCTTTTCACACAAGTTTTAACTTCTTAACTGGACTTACGAAGGACTGCCGGGGCATGGTCAACTTGACTCTATAGGAGAGGGTTGACTAAATGGCTAGACTTACGAAGGAAAGCCGTGACATGGTCAACTTGACTCTATGGGAGAGGGTTGACTAAATGGCTGGACTTACGAAGGACTGCCGTAACATGGTCAACTTGACTCTATGGAGAGGGTTGACTAAATGGCTGGACTTACGAAGGACTGCCGGTTCATGGTCAACTTGACTCTAGGGAGAGGGTTGACTAAATGGCTGGACTTACGAAAGGACTGCCGTGACCTGGTCAACTTGACTCTATAGGAGAGGGTTTACTAAATGGCTGGACTTACGAAAGGACTGCCGGTTGGTTCAGGTAACTTGACTCCTATGGGAGAGGGGACTAAATGGCTGGACTTACGAAGGACTGCCGGTTCTTTCCACACAAGTTTGGACTTACGAAGGACTGCCGGTTCTTTTCACACAAATTTTAACTTCTTAACTGGATTACGAAGGACTGCCGGGGCATGGCAACTTGACTCTATGGGAGAGGGTTGATAAAACGGCTGGACTTATGAAGGACTGCCGTGACAAACAGTGGATTTGACTTTCACTTGGTCAATCTAAAGGTTTGGTCAACACTAACTACGAGATGTTTGACTAACAAGGATGGTCTTACGTCATTTTGGACTGCCGGGATAACAACGGATTTAACTTTCACTCGGTCAATCCTAAAGGTTGGTCAACACTAACTACGAGATGGTTGACTAACAAGGATGGTCTTACGTCATTTTTGGACCGCCGGGATAACAAAGGGATTGACTTTCACTAGGTCAATCCTAAAGGTTTGGTCAACACAACTACGAGATGGTGACTAACAAGGATGGTCTTACGTATTTTGGACTGCCGGATAACAACAGATTTGACTTCACTTGGTCAATCCTAAAGGTTTGGTCAACACTAACTACGAGATGGTTGACTAACAAGGATGGTCTTACGTCATTTTGGACTGCCGGGGGATAAGGGTCTCAACCTATAATGACTATTCTGAGTCAAGGTTTGACTTAGGTCAACTCTACTCTACGGGACGGTTGACACATTTTCTTGACACCGAAAAAAGAGCCTAGGGTAACCTTAAGACACATTGTGGACGAAAGAGTCCAAACCTTTGGGGAAAATCATTTTGAGAGGAGATCAAAAGCATTTTGCTTGAAACATGGTCTTTGATAAATGATGCCAAAAGGGCAAATTTCGGAAATGCTATTCCTAAAGGAAATCTTTTAACAAAGCATTTAGTCAATTTTTTATTTTAACTTACCGTGAGGTTTGTTATGCATAAAGTCCTTTGGAGCTTTGTCCATTTCTTAGGAGCGATCAGGAGTAAAGAACCCTTTTGTCGTCGATGTTGGGTTAGCCCCATGTCCTTGTAGTCATCAATGTTGGGGTAGCCCCATATCCTTGTTGGCGTCGATGGTGGCATAACCCCATGTCTTTGTCGGTGTCGATGGCGGAGTAGCCCCAATATCATCCTTCTGACCTTGGAATGTGGTTAGGAACCCATCCTTTTTCATGACGCACCCTTTCTTTTGCCTAGGCTGCCCTTGCGGGTTTTCCAACCTAGCGGGTATTTTTGCATCTTTCATGGCACACCCTGTTTTTTGCCTAGGCTGCCCTACGAGTTTTCAACCTAGCGGGCTACTTTTTGGTGCCCCTTTTCTTTATATGAGTGATCTAGCCGACGAATAGAACGGGGACTTTAAAGTATTTTTCATGGAGGAAATATGCAAGGGCATTTTATTTGGGAGAGAGTCCCTTTATGCGGGTGAGCTCCTTGAGCAATATATCATGAAAGGGAGGAAGCCCCCTTCCTTGACAGAATACAAGTGTTTAGCTCTTTCTAAGATGGAGAAAAGAAGACTTGTTGAGACATTTGAAATTTTCCTTAGTTAATATCATCAAAGGATTGCTGGAATGGACCATGTTTATTATTAAGTCAAG